>JAODAL010045283.1:0-32083 GCA_025379985.1 Phyllomedusa bahiana | reverse complement strand
TTGTCTCCGGCCGGGACAGCGCTTCCACCGGGTCGGGCGCGTCCCGATAGACGGAGCTCCGGGTAAGCGGGTACTGCGGGGAGACCTGTGTCGGCGGGACCCTGTACCTCTGTGGCGGCTGCTCGTTTGGTTCCGGTTGGGTCGGCGCTTCCACCGGATCGGGCGTGTCACAGCAGACCGAGCTCCGGGTAAGCAGGCACGGCGGGGAAATCTGTGTCGGCGGGTCCCTGCACCTCTGTCTTGAAGGCTGTAGCTTTCCCAGTGCCGGCGTCTGAGCCTCCGACTCCAGTCTTCTTCCCTCCAGGCAGCTTGCGAGCAGGCCAAGATGGCGCCGAGAGGACCGTGGCGCAAAAAGGGAGCGGGTCTTCTAGGAGGTCCGAGAGGGGGGAGAAGAAGTTTGAGATGGATAATTTGCTCGTAGTGAGGGTCTTGGGTGTCCGGTGGTCCTTTTGGCTCTCCTGCCAACCATGCTAGACGCTTTTTCTGATTAAAAGTGCTGGCCCTGGACGAAGCTCTACGGAGATGCTTCCACTCTCTCACATGGCTAGCCACACCCCCCTGGTTCACATTTTTTGCCGTCGCCCATACAATTGATTGTATGGAAAGACAATGAAAAAACTGAAAGCGCCGCTGTATTATACAACATGTTGTATAATACAGCGGCGCCAAAAGTCGAGCGGAGAAAAAAACGACCTGTGTAGACTATAGGAGCGGAGAGGTCAGACAAAATGATATAGCAAGCTGAGGTCAGTTACAGGAGATGAAGACAAACCTTAGCAGGATTATAGGCTAGAGGGACTCTAGGAACCTAAGATCAGGCAAGGTGTGGAGGAAGAAACTGCCTAATGTACTCACTGATAACAGAGGATAGGCTGAAGAAGCCAGACACTGCTGGCCACTGTAGGGTTAAATGTCTGAAAAGTCTGGCTGCGCCCCCTTGTAGTTAGGTGAGACTATCCGGCAACCACCCACCTTGAGATCCCATTGGTAGCCGGGGGTGGCTTAAGCATTTTTTTTATCAAAACATGTGAACTAAGTATCTCAAAGTTTTTTTTCATATATTGTAGATAGCATAAATGCTTCTTTAGAGGTTTCCATGTATTGTATAGCCCTATCCAGCAACAGCTTGACATTTCCTTGGTGCTGGCTGCAATCAAAGAATTTATCAATTAGGACTATGTTTGCTGTGGAATCAGTCTGGATAAATTTTTAAAGTATCTTGATGGATAACTGCCAAAACGCAATGGGGATAGGGCCTTAATAACAAGTATATATTATCTACTCCCAGATATGCTTTATTTCACATACACTGAACTTTATGACCTGTCCTTATTTCCTAAGATCAACATGTTAGTTCTGTATTATAGTATAAGTATAAAGTCTAATCTTACTTATGCATAAAGAAGCATCTGCCTAGCCTGTTGTGTTTCCTTTATAAGACAATAGGCACAGGCTATGTTATAGACCTTCTTTTAAAATTGTAAAGAGTTAATTCATTGTCTTCTACAGCTGGTTCACTTACGCAAAAATAACTGTTCAATATGTTTTTTTTGGGTCACAGCACAAATAACAAACCTCAAATATACATTAAAAGAAAAAACTTTCTCTGTGGCTTGCAAATGAAGTCTGATCTCAGAATTATTCTGGTTCAAATGATGAAGGAAGTGAAATCCCTGTTCTAGTTTCATAACGGATAGCTCAGTAGAAGGTTAAGGCTTTTTCTCCTTTGTGACTATGCTTTGCAAACTCAGAAGTATCACAGGCCTAGCATTCCCAGAAACAGACATCTTATTTAACCACATCACTTATTCACAGTATTTTGAAAATAACATTCTAGTCTTGTTCACATAAACATGTGACGTGTGCTATAGGTGGCATTGTTAATAAAAGTACAAAATGTCCTTCAAAGTTCTTGTTCTGTCATCTAGTGAAACCTTATTGATTGCAAAGTGTATAGAACTGTACACGAGAGCGAGAAGACCACATTCTACAGAGAAGAGTGATGGCAGAAAAAGACTACATGGTTCATCTAGTTAGAAAAATAAAAGGAATAATGTAAGTTTATCCTTTGCATTAAAAGAGGCATAAATGCTTAAGACAGTCACATAATTTTGCTTTTATACAAATCAATGGTGAGGTTACATATGGAATATAATATACAGTTTTAGCTGAGCTAGAGTGGGTGCTTAGTAGGACAACCAAGTTAGTTAAGGGAATGGAGGTTTTCAGTGCCAAGACAGGCTATCAAACTTAGGGTTATTTAGCTTGGAAAAAAGACGGCTTAGGGGCATTACCATGTACAAATATGTGAATGGACAGTACACAGATCGGTTACCTGATCTTTTTATACTTTGTCCTAAAGCAACATTAAGGGGGCATCCTCTACATGTAGAGAAAAGAAGATTTCACCATCATCACAGATGAGGATTTTTTACTGTAAGAGCAGCGAGACTATGGAAATCGCTGCCACAAGAGGTTCTGATGGTGGATTAATTGATCAAGTTCAAGAAGGGATTCGATGCCTTTCTTGAAAAATATAATATCACAAGTTATGGTGAATAAGTTTTTGAGATAGGATGCCAATCCAGAGACTATTCTGATTGGCATATTTCAAGTCGAGAAGGAATTTTTCCTCTTGTATGGGACAATTGGCATCCACCTTCTTGGAGTTTTTACCTTCCTCTTGTTCAACCCTGTAGAGTTATAAGTTGGACTCGATGGACCTGGGTATTTTTCTAACCTTCTTTACCCTGTTACTATGTAACAGCCAGACTTATTATGGCCTAAATAATCAAGCATTTTTTCATCATTGTACACCAGGAACCATAACGTTTCATTTTTTTCTGCTGATGTAGCTATGAGGGTTTGTTTTTGAAGGATAAAGTGTATTTTTCAATGACACTAATTTGGGTACATTTAACATATGATATTTTTATAAATATGAAGGGAGAAAGTAATTCTACCATTGTTTTCCATGTTTTAAAGTTTGTACTATTGTGGATTAAATAGCATGGTACCTTTATTCTGTGGGTTGGCACGATTATGACGATACGAAATACATATACTTTTGTATGTTTCCTTTTGGAAAATAACAAAACAATTTAAATATGTTTTTTTGTGTTGCTGAGTTTTAAGGACCATACCTTTTCTTTGTATTCTTCGGTCAATGTAGCTATACGCCTGCATGTGTTTTGAGCAAAGAGTTGCAATTTTCATTGGTACCATTCTCTGGTACATAAGACTTAATGATTAGTTTTTTTTGGGGGGAAGAGATGGAAAAAAAAGCAATTCTGCTGTGGCTTTCGCCTTTGGCATAGCTTAATAGATACAAAGCCATGGCAGGCCTGGGAGCCTTTGGTTGGCCTCCAGCTATTATGAAACCCGTTCCACTGTTAAGCTACTTAGTTGCTTCTGTAGCTGTTGACTGCAGCATCTAAGGGGTTAAATGCCTTTGATCAGCATTATCTATTGAGTGGGATCACAATGTTCCTCTGCTGGTAATACCTCTGGCTATGCACCCAAATATTTAACTTTCTTCCAGACATCCCTCCCTACTGCCCGGCCACAATAATGACTCATCTTGAAGCTGTCCGAAATAGGACCCTAAATAGAGATGGCCGAATTTCTCAAAAATTCGGTTCGGTCACTTCGCCGAATTTTCCGACAAAATTCGTTTCGGTCCGAATTACTTCGGCACGAATCACGTTAAAAAACAGCTATTTCCAGGCTGCCAGAGCCTGCAGGGTGCTGTAGAACGTTGTGCCATGCTTAAAAATGCAGAGGAGCTTGGTTTGGTCTTCATACAATGTTGTGTTTTAGTATGACACGCACATGACTGCCGCCGCTCTTAGAATCAGCTTCTCACTATAAATTCCCTGGTGCACTTAAGAGGGACAAAACTTACCAAAAAACTCAACGGAAAGTAAGCCTGATAAAATCATGCAAAACCAGCGAAAGCTGGAAAAAAACAAGGCTGATGTAGCTCAGTTGCAACATTAGTGAATAGATTTTGGAGGTGACGCCGGCAGCCACACAGCAATAGGTCAGGCAGTTGGCACATTACATTCTGGAGGCTGCAAAACAGATTAGGCCACAGAGTGGCACATTCACACAGTGTGGAGGTCATGGCAGCAGCGACATGAGGTCAGCAGTGGCACAATGACATTCTGAGGCTGAAAAACAGTATTATGGCACAGAGTGGACAACAATCACACAGTGTGGAGGTCACGGCGCAGACAGTAGAGGTCATACAGTGGCACAATGGCATTCTGGAGTGGTGCAAAACCAAGTATTAGTGCCACAGAGTGGCACAATGATACAGTGTGAGGTCACGGCGCAGCAGTAAAGAGGTCATACAGTGTCACAATGACATTATGGGAGCGTAAAACAGTATTTAGGGCACAGAGTGGCACAATCACACCAGTGTGGATGTCCGGCGCAGCAGTATTGAGGTCAGACAGTGGCACAATGGCATTCTGGAGGTGGCAAAACAGTATTAGGCCACAGAGGAGGCACAATGAAACAGATGGGAGTCACGGCGGCAGCAGTACGATTTCAGACAGTGCACAATGACAAATTCTGGAGTGGCAAAAACATGATCGGCCACAGTGTGGAGGGCACTTGCAGCAGCCACGCAGCAGCATGAGGACAGACAGTGGCACAATGACACATTAGTGGTGAGGGCACGACAGGAGTCACAGCAGCAGCATGAGGTCAGAGAGTGTGCTCAATGAAATTCTGCAGTGGCAAATAGTATTAGTGCACAGAGCGGCACAATTGACGAGAGCGAAGGTCACGGCAGCAGCATGCATGAGTTCAGGCAGTGGCACATGACAGAGAGTGGAGGTGAAGACAGGAGCAACATGCAAGAGGTTCAGAGAGTGGCACAATGACAATCTGCAGGTGGCAAAATAGTAAAATGCCACAGACGTCACAATGACTGAGAGCGGAGGTCCCACTGCGGCAGCAGCCTGAGTCAGGCAGTGGCACAATGACAGAGATTTGAGGTGATGACGAGGAGCAACATCATGAGGTCAGAGAGTGCACAATGACATTTCTGCAGGTGGCAAATATAGTATTAGGCCACAGAGCGGCACAATGACTGGAGAGCGAGGTTCACGGCGCAGCAGCATGGAGGTCAGGCAGTGGGCACAAATGAACAGAGAGTGAGGTGATGACAGGAGCCAACAGCATGAGGTCAGAGAGTGGGCACATGAACATTCTGGAGGTGGACAACAGTACCAGCCGCAGAGTGGCACAATGACACAGTTGGATGTCACGGCAACAGCAACCGCAGCAGCAGCATGTAGCACATAGAGTTGCACAATGACAGAGTGATGAGGTGGGTGGCAAATTACTAAAACAACAGTCCCTGGGGTAAAGACGGTGGTAGGGCAGATTGAGAAACTATCAGCAATTGTGGCAATCAGGCGGGTGGCGGCATCAGAATAGTGGCTGAGGCAGGATAGTTTGAACCCAACTGACGCCTAATGGCATTGTGTGTGGAAATCTGGCCGATCCACGCCTGATTCATCCTTGACAAAGGTCCAGTCGTTCAACATTTCCCCTTGGACAAGCGGTTCTTCCTTGGGGAAACGATGGCCCCGCACGCACTGAACACCCTCACTTAAGCCACACAACTGGCCGGGGCATGACAGCATCTCCACTGCAAACTCGGCAAGTTTCGCCACACATCCAGTTTGGCTGCCCCAGTAACAGGTATTTCTAACAGGGGTGTCAGAGTGCTGTCCCAAGTAGTCCACAACCTGTTTGGTTCAGGGAATTGCTCCATGATCCTGCAGCTGCTGCTGCTGCTGTGGACTGCCCTCCTCACTAGCGGGAGAAGTGGAATCAGCTCAATGTGACTCCAGACTTAGGTTACTGCTGATGGAGCTGTACTGCTCCTACCCTAAACACCACCTCCCCCATCAGCCGGCCCACATAGCGGCAGTAGATACGTGAGTCGCTGATGAACCCCCCGGTGCAGAACCTGTCAGAGGAGGGACGATGCCGCACATAGGCAGCGTCCAACTGATTACGGAGGATTTCCCTATAGTAATTGAAGTTGTCTTCCCTCTCAATAGCAGTGTAAAAAGGTCCCATTTTGGACCGTTAGCGAGGGTCCAATATGGTGGAGAGCCAGAAGTCATCCTCTGCCGGTTGCTGACTATTCGGCGGTCACAAGCCAGCAAAAAAGCATTCTCGGGACATCTGTCACAAGTGACTCCGAGTGGTCCCTGCACTCCATTTCCACTGTATACTGCCACGGTGCTTGGTAGTCATCTGCCCCACGTTCCTCATCTCCATCCACCTCTCCCTCCAGCTGCTCCTGCTCCTCCACCTCTTGTCACCTGGGTAGAAATTCCCACTCATATTCACCATACAATGCTTCTGCACCAATGTCCCACCACCTCCTCCTCCTCCTCCATATCAGTCCCCACCTGGACTCTGTGGCCACGAGATTAGTCGCCACATCTCCAGTCCCCTGCCCAGACAGATTTTTCATCATCTGTTCCAGGACATGAAGCAGTGGAATGACTTATTCATCCCGTATCCTGGCGACTTGACAAATAACGTGGCCTCCTTAATGGCCTCAACAAACGGCAGTGTCACGCATGAGCTGCCACTGGCTGACATCAAAGTTACACCATGGGAAACTTCTGATCTGCCTGGATCCAATCAATAAAATCGTTAATGTGCCTTTCTCTTTCATACAGACGGACCAACATTTGCAGTCTGTAATTCCAGCGGGTGGAAACATCGCATATCAGAGCGTGTGGGGGAGGCCAGTCTGCCGCTTCAACTCGAGGAGGTGTCCTGGCTTATTGTACGAATGGATACAAGTGCTGCACGATTTCCTGGCCACTTTCAGAAAGTTTCTTGAACTCGGTGGAAGACTCAGGAACCTTTTACAACCAGATTGAACACGTGCGCCATTGCAGGGCGCGATTGACCATCCCTCCTCTTGTCAGCGCGGACACCATTGTTCCTCCCAATGTCCGTCACCATGGTTCCGATCGCAGTTGGCCGCGGAGAAAGCCACACATCGATTTCTTGCTGCATGTCGCGAGCATTTCCTCCCCTGAGTGACTTCGTTCGCCGAGGTAAAATAGAGCTAGGTGTAATAAACGCTGGACACCGCAGTGCCCTACACAAGTGGTATGATGGAGCAGTACAATGTGGAGGCTGAGATGGTTGGTGAGGAGGGGATGAGGAGGCGACATAGGCGCAGGAGCCAGCAGTTTTGACAACGTGGAGGAGAAAGCGGCGTCCTCCTTGTCCAAGTTGTTGAGTGCCGTGGGCAGAATCACATCACCCCAGTTTTCCGTAAATTACCTGAACTGGGCCCTGACCGTAGTTTTACAGTCTTCCAGACGTCCGCGCTGCCGTGTCCTTGGAACAAACCGATAAGCTCAATGGACTGACCCACTTTCTGTTCAACAAATTTGATTAAGTGCTTGTGTTACTGGCCTTTTTGGAAAAGAATATTACGGCTTGGAACTCTCCATCTCGGCCGCACAAGCCATTAGTTCACTGAATGGTGCAGAGTCCACCTTTTGGAAATGGAGGAACTGCAGTACCAACAACTTGGACAGGAATCACGTGTTCAGGCTGCCTGCACCTTAGGAATGGTTGGACGCATACTGTATGTCTCATAACAAACGCCTCTCTGAACGACAGCTGGCGCCATGGAGTAGCGTGAGCAGGATGCATCTGTGACCGGGAGAGGTATGTCATAGAGAAACAGCTGCTTCAGCAGAGTTGGTGGAGCCATGACTGGCTTGAAATGGCATGCGTTCCACTGGCCGCTGCTGCTGCTGCTGCAGCGCAGGATGGACACCACATCTGACCACTTTTCTCCCATTCCACCTTATGGTGACGCAGCATGCGTTGACGCAGGGCCGTTGTGCAACGTTATCTCCCTGGCCACCTTCACATCAGCCCACAAGATACTACAAGATACCCAAATTCAGTCCCTCCGGTGTCTTATTCAAAGAACTGCAACACCGCCTAGTAGCTGATTTACCCGCCACCGCTCCGCACGAATTGACTACTGCCGCCGCAGCATCGCTGAGCCCCTGTGCGCTACTGTCTTGGACCTGCGAAGCTGGTTTTCTACCCCGGGCCGCTTGGCACCCGACCTCATACTGCTGCTACCCTGCTTACACACGGTCAACAACCCACCTGCAGGCAGCGCCCGCTGCTGAACGCCAAGCGACGCCCTCTTCTCCTGACGATTAATGAAGCCCTTGCTTCACCCAGGGTGCCCCAATTCGGTCGGGCAACATCATCATCAATTTTTGTTTTCAACGACACTACTGTCCAAACACCGTCTTGGTAAGCCGAGTCTGACCACCTCACCACCATGACCACCCATACCACTCACCACATCTATCCTTTGCCGCTACTGCAAGAAGCAGGGGATAATGGCCCCATTTTTCCTGCCACGTAAGCTGCGACTGCCCTCCTCAAATTGTTTCACCTCCGCTAAATAGTGGCGGCTGCGCCCAGACCACATAGTATATCCCTGTGCTGAGGACTGTGATGGACAAGAGTCTGGCTGAGGACAAGGTGAGGGCCGCTGACCCGCCTCCGTGCCATTCCAACTAAGTGTTGTTGTCTGAGGTTCCCAGCGACTCTTGCTTGGGGTTGTCAGATGTCATCTGGGAGGAAGAGGATGACCTAGTCAACAATCAAGAACCCTTGGGTTGCTGAACAACACACGGCCGCTATATGACAGCACAGTATGTGGCCTGCACCGAGTGACCCCTGCATGCGACGTCCCCTTGCAGTGACTGCTACCTGGCCCGTTTCAGAAATGTTTGTTTTGGTGCCACAGCCACTCGAGTTGCAGAGCCTGCCACCTCTCTGTCTGACATACTTTATGTTCTAAATGTACAGACACTGTTTTGATGAAGCTATCTGTATAAGATAACTATACACCCTTTTTTGACTCCAATGAACCCAGTAACAAGCAAGGGTAACCCTTGGTGATATAAATTGCGCACCACAAATGGTCCAGGAAAAATTTACTTGTATGTGTCGATTACAAGCAACTGTGTGTTTACTAAATGTAAAGCACAAACAGTCTTAATTAACTTCCAGCTATGTGAATTATGCTACAAGAAAAATTATATATTTCGTGTATAAAAGAACGGTTTAACTTTGGTCAGCAACACCATCAACCAACGCTTAATAACCCTGTATTAATGCGCCAAAGAATTGGGGGGGGAGCCGCACAAACTAGTAGTCTTGTAGCGTGTTACAATGCGGTGTTATTTTTTCCTACGCCACACAACAAGAGATACAGTTTTAATTAGCCTTTGCTGTGAATTAGTCTAGCCAAAAAAAATATATAAATATTTGGCGTTGAAAAAGACGGATTAATTTTGTAAGCACACCATAAAAAAAACGCTTAATTAAACCCTGGATGTAAATTGCGCCAAAAGAATTGAGCCATCCCCCACCTCCGCCCACGTTCCCTCCCCCCCCGCAAGCACCAGCCCCGCCCCCCAAGGTCGCACCCCCCCCCACAGTCTACACGCGTCACGCCCCCGCCCAGGCACCCCCCCAACGCGCGACCCCTCCCCCCGAGCACAAACTAGTAGCGAGATACAATTGCGTGTTTTCCTACGCCACACAACAAGAAATACAGTTGTAATTAGCTTTTGCTTGTGAATTTAGGCTACCAAAAAAAAAATATATATATTGGCGTTGAAAAAGACGGTTTATTTTGTCAGCACACCAGCAAAACAACGCTTAATACCCCTGTATGTAATTGCGCCAAAGAATTGAGCCGCACAACTAGTAGCGTGTACAAATTGCGTGTTTTCTTTCTACGCCACACAACAAGATATACAGTTGTAATTAGCCTTTTGCTTGTGAATTAAGGCTTACAAAAAAAATATAAATATTTGGCGTTGAAAAAGACGGTTTATTTTTGTCATCACACCAGCAAAACACGCTAATTAACCCACTGGATGTAAAATTGCGCCAAAGAATAGATGCCTCACAAACATAGAAGCGTGTACAATTGCGTGTTTTCTACGCCACAACAACAAGAGAACAGTTGTAATTTGCCTTGCTTGTTGAATTAGGCTACCAAAAAAAAAAATTATATATGGCTTAGAAAATGACGGTTTATTTTTGTCAGCACACCAGCAAAACAACGCTTAATTAACCCCAGGATGTAAATAGCGCCAAAGAATTTAGCCGCACAAACCTTGTAGCGTTGTTACAATATCGTGTTTTCAGCCACACAACAATAGATACATTTGTAATTAGCCTTTGCTTGTGAATTAGGCTACCAAAAAAAAATATAATATATTGGCGTGTTGAAAAAGACGTTATTTTGTCAGCACACCAGCAAAACAACAGCTTAATTAACCCCTTGGATGTAAATTGCTCCAAAGAATTGAGCCGCACAAACTAAGTAGCGTGTTACAATTGCGTGTATCTACGCCACACAACAGATAGATACATTGTTAATTAGCGCTTTGCTTGTGAATTAGGCTACCAAAAAAAATATTAAATATGTGTGGCTTTGAAAGACGGTTTATTTTTGTCAGCACACCAGCAAAACAACGCTTCATAACCCCTGAAGTAAATTGCGCCAAGAAGATGAGCCGCACAAACAGTAGCGGTGTTACAATTGCGTGTTTTCTACGCCACTACAACAAGAAGATACAGTTTGTATTGCCTTAGCAATGTTAATTAGCTACCAAAAAAATATATATAAAATTGGCGTTGAAAAAGATCGTTTTAATTTTTGTCAGCACACCGAGCAAAAACAACGCTTAATTAACCCCTTGATGTAAATTTGTCTCCAAAGAATTGCGCCGCCAAACTAGGTAGCTTTTTACAATTTGCGTGTTTTCTACACACACAACAAGAGATACAGTTATTACGAAAAGCCTTTAGCTCGTGTGAATTAGGCTATTTTTAACAAAAAAAAAAAAATGGGGGGGTTAAAAAAAAAAAAAAAAAAAAAATGGTTTTTTTTTTAAAAAAAAACCAAAAAATAATATATATATTTTGGCGTTGAAAAGACGTTTAATTTTTGTCAGCACACCAGCAAAAACATCGCATAATTAACCCCTGGATGTAAATTGCGCAAAGAAATTGAGCCGCACAAACTAGTTACGTGTTAAATTGCGTGTTTTCTACCCAGAAAAAAAAAAAAAAAAGATAAATTTATTATATAAAAAAAAAATAAATATATTTTTTTTTTGGGGGGGGGGGGGGGGGGGGGGAGGGGGGTTTTTTTTTTTTGGGGGGGTTTTTTTTGGTTGTATTTTTTTTGTTTGGTTTTTTTTTTTTGTTTTGGGGTTTTTTTTTGTTTGGTTTTTTTTTTTTTTTTTGGTTTTTTTTTTTTTTTTTTGTTTGTGTTTTTGTTTTCTTTTTTTTTTTTTTTTTGTTTTGTTTGTTGTTTTTTTTGTTGTTTTTTTGGTTTTTTTGGGGGTTTGTGGGGGGGGATATTTGTGTATGGGTTGGGAAGAGGGTTGTAGTAATTTTTTTTTTGTGTGTTTGGGGAGGGTTTTTAGGGGGTGGTTGTATATATAATATAAATAGATTTGTTTAAAAATTTTTTGGAGAATTTGTATTAAAGATATTTATTTTGATGTTAATTTGAGTGTTTTCTAAGACAACAACATAGATACAGTTGTAATTATACTTTGATTGTAATTAGGATACTCAAAAATAAATATTATATATTTGGCGTTAAAAGACGGTTTATTTTTGGTCAGCACACCAGCAAACAACGCTTAATTAACCCTGGATGTAAAATTGCGCCCAAAGAATTGAGCCGCACAAACTAGTAGCGTTTACAATTGCGGTTTTCCTACGCCACACAACAAGAGATACAGTTGTAATTTTGCCTTTGCTTGTGAATTAGGCTACCAAAGAAAATATATATATAATTAGGCGTTGAAAAAGACTGTTTAATATTTTTTTTTTTATAATATTATTATATTGGTCAGCACACCAGCAAAACAACGCTTAATTACCCTGGAAGTAAATTTCCGCCAAATAAAAGAATAGTGCCGCACAAACTATATCGTTTACAATTGCGTTGTATAATCTACACCCCACAACAATGAGATACAGTTGAAATTAGCCTTTGCTGTGAATTAGGCTACCAAAAAAAATATATATATTGTGCGTTGAAAAAGACGTTTATAGTAGTCATCACACAGCAAAACAACGCATAATTAACCCCAGGAAGTAAAATGCGCCAAAGAATTGATCCGCACAAACTAGTAGCGTGTTACAATTTCGAGAATTACTACGCCACACAACAAGAGATACAGTTGTAATTTGCCTTTGCTTGTGAATTAGGCTACCAAAAAATATATTATCTATTTGGCTTGAAAAAGACGGTTTTATTTTTGTCAGCACACCAGCAAAACAACGCTTAATTAACCCCTGGATGTAAATTGCGCCAAAGAATTGAGCCGCACAAACTAGTAGCGTGTTACAATTGCGTGTTTTCTACGCCACACAACAAGAGATACAGTTGTAATTAGCCTTTGCTTGTGAATTAGGCTACCAAAAAAATATATATATATTTGGCGTTGAAAAAGACGGTTTATTTTTGTCAGCACACCAGCAAAACAACGCTTAATTAACTCCTGGATGTAAATTGCGCAATAGAATTGAGCCGCACAAACTAGTAGCGTGTTACAATTGCGTGTTTTCTACGCCACACAACAAGAGATACAGTTGTAATTAGCCTTTGCTTGTGAATTAGGCTACCAAAAAAAAATATATATATTTGGCGTTGAAAAAGACGGTTTATTTTTGTCAGCACACCAGCAAAACAACGCTTAATTAACCCCTGGATGTAAATTGCGCAATAGAATTCAGCAGCCAAAAATGAAGTGGTATTTGTATTGTAAAAACGCTGTTTCTTTAAATGAATACAACAGGAACTGGCTTAGATCCCACTTGGATATTGAATGTATATGCAGCTGCAGTGGACGCACACTGGATTTCAGATCCAATACCCCAAAAAATCAGAAATAGAACATTCAGAGAACAGTCTCTGAGACAAGCTGAGACACCCCACAGAAATCGCTGTATAAAAATCAGTTCTTCAGAAAGCGCTATCACCCGCAGCAGCACCTTCCCTGTCAGTACAGTGAGAGGAGTGTGAGCTCCCAGCGGCGCGCTCGGTCTTATATAGTGCGGTGACGTCACAGAATCCCGCCGGTCTCTGATTGGCTTCATCTCTGCACATGTCATGCAGGCTATGCCCTTCTTCCTCCCAGAGTGCTTTGCCCCATGTAGCGCCATGTGCTCGCAGCCATTTTATCAATCAAAAGCACACTTCGTTCACCCGAAGTACCCCAAAGTTCGACTTCGGTCCGAACCGAAGTTTTCCTGAAATTCTAAACGAATTCCACTTCGTTAGAATCAATTCGCCCATCTCTAACCCTAAACCCTTCTCTTGTGAAGCCCTGGCTGACACAGAACTACCAGTAAGATACTTAGAGGATTCCTTCTCACCAAGTGCATTATTTAACATTTTGAACCATCGAACTGCATGTTTCCAATGTTTTGAAATTTTTTCCAGCAAAGCTAAATCATTCACCATGATAAAGACACATCCAGGAATATCAGCCCTATTACATACCTTGTATCATTGGAAAACGCACAAAAAAGAATAGGACCCAGAATAGGTCCTTGTGGTCACCACTTGTAACCAGCCAATGTACCGAATGCACACCAGTAACATCAATACTGATATATATCCTTTAACAAGCTGCAAATCCACTAAACTATCCAGGAATGTAGTTTAATTTTTAATGTTTTTTTCTATTAGTTCTGCATTGAAAGTTGTAGTGGAAACTAGATATCCACTAATATCCAACACATTTTTGGACATAGTTAAAAACAGTCAATGAGATCAATTTGACATGATCTTCCCTTAGTAAAGCCATGCTGTTTTTGGTCCAATAAGTTATTTTTTTTTTTTTAGATAATCAATTTATTCTCTTTTTTTAGGAAAGTTTCCTTCATTTTACTGGCTTCTCTACTACTCTGGATGAGAAAAAAAAAATTAAATACATTTTTCAATTAATTTGGAACATCAGCTATTTGTTATAACTTATATATTAGGGGGGCATCGACCACATAATAGAGTCCTTCAATATCTCTGTATTAGATGCCATCTAAACCTATTGGCTTATTTGCGTTGTTGGCTGTATTAACACTTCACAGCCTCTTCAAGCTCAAACTTCCTGTTCAGGCTATGGGCAGGTCTACAGTAGTGACTGACATTTCAGTTCTACCAGCTCCTATTCCTAGCTGAGCCTCTTACAGGAACATTACTGATGGAGAGGTTGTGAAAAAATGCCACTATTCAAGCAGGAAGTCTAGCTATAAAAGTGAGCTAGTAGAGCTGTATTTGTCATGAGAGGAATCTTTTAGTCAGAAAGAAAAACGCACATGCTCTCAAAACACACTGTTAGCTGCTGTAGTGTAGTGTAGTAATGGTTAAAAGTTTTCTCAGTAGAAAGATTATATTAGAGACTGAGAAGCAAGTTCCATCCTGCTGATAAGACACAGCAGGGAGTGACGACAACAGATGGCCATTGCTAGAGCAGAGAGAGGTGATTGGTAGCTAGGAAAGCTTGTGTGGAAAAACAGGAGATAAGAACTGCTCTAACTCTGAAAATTAGCAAAATTGCAATGTATTTGGTAATAATATTTATTTACCTTTGCCTACATATTGAAAGCTAACCGAAGAAACAGGAATATTTCTTTGAATGAGTAAGCACACCAGCTTACCGTCAGAGACGGTTCTATTAGTATAGTCATTTCTAAATTTTATAATTACAGTTATTCTTATTTCTGTCACTAATATACCTTAAAAGGTTTTATCCTTTAGTATGCTTTGCCTCCTCCTGTATAATTTACACAACTCTGTCACCAGCTGCCCAGTGAAACAAGTCTTCCTCAACAGTGAAAAATATAGCATTCAGATATCAAGATAACATATGTGGATTTTTAATGGAGCCACAGCAGATTTGCAGTGTGATGTGTGGCATAAAAATTCTGACACATGTGGCCTTACCCTCACAGGGCAACAGTGCGCCAATAAAATGAGCTCTCAAAGTACAATTTAGGGTGGCTCAAATGCTTAGCTAAAAGTAGACTCATTTTTCTGCAGTTCCTACTTTAGCAGAAGTGCCACGAATATATGTTGTAAGGCATTAGTTGCAAAATAGTTAGATCTGAGTTCAGTGGTTTTTAATACTAGGCTAGGTTCACACAGCTTAACTGCGGGGCGTAATTTCGCCCTGCAATTACGCCGTGTGGACGGGGGCGGGGCGGGAGCAGGGGAGTGAGCGGGGGACCGGTACTCCGCCGGCCCATAGACAATCATTACTAGCGGCGCGTATACGCCGCTAGAAAGTGACATGTCAATTATCTCCCCGCCCGGCGGCTTCGTCGGGCGGGGAGAGGAGACGTAATCCATAGTTCTCTATGAGAACTGTGAATTACCGTAATGAATGGGCCGTTTTCAGCCCGTAATTTGCGCACTTCGGCGCGTAATTAAGGACCGAAATACGGCCCATTTTAAGCTGTGTGAACATGGCCTAACAGAGACACAATCTGTAAAGTCTGAAACAAGGCCTGCCTCTAATTATTTTAGCTTTCAAAGAAAAGAAAGAACTAGGGCATCTTAAAAGAAGACATTCCTTTTTTCATAGTACATTTATAACCGACCTCCTTCAAATATAACAAATCAACTAGACAAATGATATCAATTAGTTGTGGAATATGAACTCTAGAGCTTAGACTATTATTCCTTTTTACATCTCTTACAAACAACTTTTGCTAATCAAAAATGGAAAACATGTATGATCCATCCTAATATAATTTTACACTTATAAACGTGAAATTATCCTCAATTGTCCTAAATGCTAGAACTCTCACATGACCCAAACCTAGGAAAACTCACTATGATAGTTAATGGTAAAGACCTGAATGTTACACCTTTCTACACTTGCCTTTCTGACCCGTCAACTACAAAAGCAACAATAAGCATTTGGGAAACTCCAACAGCATTTACATAAGTAAATGCAAATTGAGGTATAAATGGAAATTAACCAGGTACTGGTTTTCCTAGTCCTTCCCAATCCTGTACTGGTGAATACTTGTACATGTGCCAACATTTAAAATCTAAGTGCATTTATTCTATTCAACAGAGTTCACTTAATTTTTTTTTTTAATCTACCAATGACTATTTTATCTACAGTTTGTCACTGAAAACCTAATACTTTAATTGTTAACTGCATATCTTCATTGACTTGTACATTAAATATGTCTGCATTTTACAATACCTTTTTGTTACTATGTTCCGCTAACATTAAGCTGCTTTCAGAATATCACTCTCCTAGAACTCTCGGAAATATACAAAGGAAATCGAAGAAGAAAATGTGTCCAATTTCCTTTCAAAGCCACCAAAGGGGAACTGATCTCATCTCCAGCCAGGATGATCGTCTGTGCACCGGACTTGGATTAAGGACAGCTGTATAACCCCGTGATACCCGAGGAGTCCGATGAGCTGTACTCGTTACCCTTCTTTTCTATATAAACTGAAAAATTACAGGGTGTCCATACACTAAAAATCATGACGCTGCCCATGTAAAGCAAAGATATGATGGGTCCTCATGAGAGGCTTACTTTGTAGATGGAGATCCAAGATTTTCTTAAAACATTTCTCTTTATTTGCTTCAAATTAAAAGTACAACAGTGTGTCAGCATACGTACATAAACAGATAGATGTCAGGTCCCTCTAACAGCTTACAGATTTCGAGTCCTTGTTGGACTCTTAGTCACAGCTGGACTATGGGTTATACTACAGGTTGCTGCCAACAACCTGGATACCGAAGGATCAACGAATGGACCGATAGCCCACACATCTAGCAGGGTAAGAACAGAAACTTTGTTGTTTACAAGTTTCTTTGTAGATGATTTCTACTCTGGTGCATTTAAATAAATTTTAAATGAGAGATCTTCACCTATTTCCTTACAATTCCTTAACAGATTATTTAAAAAAGAGCCGTGTAAACTAGATAACCCCTTTAAGGCATAGGTCTGGCGTAAGACTTTACCCAACCCTATTTATTAAAAGTAAGTTTTTAAGTAATTAAATAATTACACGCCTCAACACTGAAATTGCAACACCAAGACGGACAAGTTATAAGGCTATGCAAATCGAGGAAGTAGCAAGTGTTACTAAGATCTCTAAATTGTAAAGACTTCAGGCACCTAGCAATCTGTGGCATGTAAGAGGAGTCTAAAAGCCAGATTGAGTAAAAGCTTTTTGCCTACATGAAACCTCAAACATTGGATCAAGTGGTGTAGGATAATTGTTCGATGTCTCCTGGTAGTCATTGCAACTTTTTGTAACAAGTACTTGAAGTGAGAGACCTTGCTTTATCAGATCACTATAGGCAACATGTATGATTTATGGCACATAGACACCAATTTTTAAACACTTAACAATAGTGTAGAATGCGACTGACTTATTAACCCGGTCTACTGCAGGTCATAAATTAGGCACATTCTTCTGCTAAGATGACAATTGTGGCTCAGGTAAACCACTTTGAAAGTGGTTTACCTGTTCCAGCAGTAATGTGCCTCAAAGTGCCATACTGAAGCTATACATCTATAGCTTTGTACGGTTCTAGTGTGCTCCACCTATAAACTATTGCGAACAGGGCTGCGCTAGACGTCAGGCTGAAAAGACGGTAGACTTCTGGCACAGTCCCGTTCATACATGTCACCCTATGTGTCTAAGTGAAGATGTCAGCACTGTTCAACATGGTGTGTCCTGGTGATTAGGAGAACAACAGACTGTTTGATTGAAATAATGACACGTAGAGATTCAGTCTGTTCTGCAAGTAAATTTGGACACCACTTCCCAAGCCAAGAGCAGCAAACAGTGTTGACACACACCATCAAAAGGCATTTGCACAACACTGGGCTACAATCCAGAAGTCCAGCTGTAGTTGTTCCATTGACTTCACTCTACTACTCAGAAAGGTTATCATGGTGCACAGTAATATGACATTCGAGACTGGAATGGAGGTCTGTCCTCTTCAGTGATGAAGTAGTAATAGCCAGAGATTGTTCTGGAACACGTAACACTAATACTACTTCTGGTAGTATGGTGTGGGGTAGCATAATGTACTGTAGTCGCACCCCTCTGGTCTTTATTCCAGTTACTATGACAGCTTGGTGTTGCATTGATTTAGTTGGGGAACCAGTGGTACGACCATTTCACCAAAGTATTCAAGTGGACGTTTTTCAACAGAACAACGCCAGGCTGCATGTTGCTTGTGCTACAGTAAGCAGCTTGCATGGTCTTATGTGCTACCATGGCCTATGGTTTCTCTAGACTGATCTTCCTTCGAGCAAATCTGAGACAGCTTTAGTAGGCAATTGGGAGCTGGCAGCAGCCAATCTTGATGAGTTGCATGCCCAAGTGTATTCGGTATGGCATAACATTACTTTAACCCCATAAGCACCAGGCCTGAAGAGGCCTTAATGACAGTTGTAACTTTTTTTTATCTTTTAAGTGACGCAGTTGCATGAGGACTTAGTTTATGTGGAAGAAGCTGTATTTTGATGGTGGAGGGGTGTAGTTTAAGTTTACAAATATATTACTGTGGATTTTTGCCACGTGAACATAAAAAAAGTGTTTTCTGCTTTTTTTTTTTTACACCTTTCACATTTCACACTTAATAACGTGTTATATTAATTTTACAGATTATTACGATTTTGTAGATGCCTAATTTATGTAGTGAGAATAGAAAGAAATAGGCAGCTCACCTGCAAATAAACAGTCTGATAGACCTGTGGCGATGCCGTGCCTCAATCCGCGTTCATGACACGCTATACGTATGCAGCTCAATGAAGAGAATGGATTGGCACCAGCAAAGATATAGAGTAAAATCCAAAGAAATTATTCGGTTTCCATGATAAAACAGCCACAAACGAGCCACATAGATAGACAACGTGTGCAAACGAAGACAACAGTCAGAGGGGTTACCAGCTGACACGTTTCGGGCTTGGCGTAGAACTTAGTCTTAGGCTTTTTTTTCTGTAATGTATGCCCAATACCATTTATGTTAAATGTTTATTTTTATTTTATTATTTATGTTATTTTTACTACACTTTCTTATGTTTTTTCTTTTTTTTAAATCCCAAGGGATAACAATTTAACACTTTTTTTTACACTTGGAAATGTATTAGCATACATGAATATGCTAATACATTACTTTATGTGTCAGTATGACACACGCTGCAGTCTGGGCAGGATACAGTGCGCCCTGACCCTAGGCTTTCTATACCGACACCCCTGGGGCTCCTCTAGGTCCCCCGGGCTGACTGTACAGACATTACCAAGGCTCTATGGAGTCACGAGAGTTCCAATGACTAGGGATGAGCGATTATAATCGACAAAGTTGAAATTGGCACGATTTTTAGGCTGATCGGAAATTTCCGATCAAGCGATATTTGAGGTGAAATTTGCAGATAATCTGTTACTATTGCGCCATTTTCGGCGCTTCCTGTCATTTTGGCAGCCAGCAAATCAGCTTAGAGCATAGAGCAGGGTGAGCTGGGTGTGCGACGTTATGACTGTGATGTGTATGGTTGTCATTTGCTGGAAAAATCACATGACCTCGTTTTGCATAGAACAGCGTTTCCTGTTCAGTATCAGTGTTTCAGTGTCTCTCACTAGAGCAGGACGTGTGCTAGGTCTCTCTCAATACAGCTCAGCTCAGAGACACAGTTCTTCTCTTTAGTTATACAGACAACTATGCTTTTAGCTGTGAACATTAGAATATAGATAGGTTACAGAATTTCAGTTCTTAGTTAGTTAGACAGAGACTTTTAAAGAAGCATCTAGCGCTGTACAGCCGTGGGTAGAGGGGGTGTGTGTGGACAAATACAGACAGACAGGCAGGCAGGCTTTTGAAAGGAGGGTGTATATTGTGCAGCCCAGACTCTGCTTTGAACCTGCATTGAAATGGCATATTTTTACCACTTTTTGGCCCAGCACACCTCACACCTAGGTGAAATTGTCCCTTTTTAAATTTTGTGCACCCCAGTTTTGTTCAAAGACCACCTTGTACTTACATTAGGAACAAAAATATTTTCTAGTAACGCTGGGTATTTATTGGGGCAAATCACCTTTTCTTATCCGATAAATTTTTAAATACTTTTTTTTCATTTTGGTGCACCCCATTTTTGTTCAAAGAGCCCCCTTTGTATTTACTTAGGATACAGAAATTTTCTAGAAACTCTGGGTATTTTTTTGGGTGCAAAAAATCCCCTTTTTCTTACCCATTTAAATTTTTAAAAATACTTTTTTTCCCTTTTGGGTGCACCCCATTTTGTTAAAAGAGCCCCCTTTGTACTTACATTGGGGTACAGAATTTTTCTAGTAACTGCGGGTGTTTTCATGGTGAAAAAACCCACCTTTTCTTATCTGTATAACTTTTAAATAGCTGTTTTTCACTTTGGTCACCCCCAGTTTTTGTTAAAACCCCACCTTGTACTTCATTAGGATACAGAAATTTTTCTAGTAACTTTCTCAGTCCCCTTGCTGCAAAAAACCCCGCAATTTTCATCCGGTTAATTTTTTGAATATTTTTTATTGCGCTCGCTGAATCCCATTTGGCGCAGAAAGGCACTTGATGTAGTTTTTTTAAAACTATCATTCTAGTCCTACTGGGCTTTTTAAAAAACCCTGGGGATGAGGAAAACACTGTTGATTTAGCCCTTAGGGTTCAACACCAGCCCCTTTTCACAGGTTTTCGATAGAAACAATCTGTTTCAATCCTAGTTGGCTTTTGGAAATTAAGGGATTTAAGAATACTTTTTTGCCGTTTTTTCATAAGAGACTGTCAAAAACTCTTCATACCTTTTAAATTTATATTTTTTCTGAACATGGAGAAAATGCAGGGGTAAGCGAGCAAGAGGGGTGTAGGACATGGAGGTAGAGTTACGAGAGAAGGTGCTCCTTCCAGTGCTGGCGACAATACGCAAGCCAGCGGATCTTCGGTTGCAGGACCGTCAGGCCTGTCATCGCTGGGTCGGTGCCCTGTGAATCTCAGTAACGCACAGCGTGGCCAATCTGTTCTTCAGTGGTTAATGCAACCTGCATCCAGCAGTTTTACCTCCTTGTCCTCCCAGTCACGGCCACAAATGTCGTCATCAGCATCGTCAGCATCCATCCAACATGAAGCGAAGGCAGCCCAAATGTCAACTCGTGTACCCACCACTGTGGATAATCCACTTTCTGAAGACCTCTTTGATGACAAAATGCGGTTTTCGAGCAAGCCTTTGATTCACCCAGCGATGTCATATGCCGCCTTTGCCGTAAATGCATCAGTAGAGGGAAGAATCTTAGGTGTTTAACCACCACCAACATGTCTACTCACATGCAGCGAATGCATGAGTTGAAATGGAGGGAACACTTGGCCAAAAAAGGCCACACCGATCCCGGGCTTCCAACCACTGTCACACCCTCTGTCTCCACCTCCTCCTCCTCCGCCACCACCAAGTGTTCCTCAGCTGCCCATGTCTCTCAGAGTCATGATCAAGGATCAGCCTCCGCTTCAGCCTCCACCATCGCCCGAGTACCACCAGCACCACCAGAGACCCATCCTACCCCTTCTCCTTCCACCAGTTTGACCTGCACGCCATACAGCGGCCAGTCTAGCAGCCAGCCTTCTGTCTACCAGGTTTGGGAGCAGAAGAAACACTTTAACCCAAACCATCCCAAAGCCAAAAGCCTGAATGTCGGCATTGTCGGGCTTTTGGCCTTGGAAATGTTGCCTTTCCTTTCTGGTGGACACAGATGGGTTCCGTCACATCATGGCCCTTGCCTTCCTCCAATACCAGATGCCAAGCAGGCATTTCTTTTCCAGACAAGGTGTCTCTGCCCGGGCCAGCCAGATGTCATCTAAAATTTCAAGCGCGTTGTCTGCATCTGTGTCCGGCAAAGTTCATCTGACCACCGATACATGGATGAGTAAGCACGGCCAAGGCCACTATATCTCTGTGACAGCTCACTGGGTGAGCTGGGTGGATGCCTCGGGTGGTGGACGGTGGCTCTCAGGCTCGGCGCACGCCCCTCAAAACCGCAGGGAGGTGCAGGGTTCTTTTCCCCCAAGTTCCACTGTAGCATCACGTCCCAGAGAAACCAGGCCGTGTTAAAATTAATCAGTCTTGGAGACCATCAACACACAGGTCAGGAGCTGTGGACGGCTCTTTGCAAGGAGACCGAGTGCTGGCTGGGTGACAAGAACCTTGTGCCAAGCAAGGTGGTTTGTGATAACGGTCGAAATCTCCTGGCCGCCCTTAAGATCGGTAGGCTGGAGCACATCCCTTGCCTGGCACACGTCATGAACCACGTTGTCCAGAAATTTCTAAAGCGCTACCCGGGTCTGGACTGCCTGCTGAGGAAGGCTCGAGGTCTTAGCTCACACTTCCGCCGTTCGCACCCTGCTTCATCCCGCCTGGCTGCTTTGTAGTGTCAGCTCGGCCTCCCCGTCAACCGTCTCATTGTTGACATGGCAACACACTGGAATTCCACCCTCAGGGATAGCCAATGTCCAGTTCAACTAAAATGGTGTTCAAAGACTCCTTTTTCCCGCCCTTTTTAATCTGTGGGTCAGATAGGTTTAATGGTCATACTGCGGTCCAGGACAGATATAGTCAATGTCCAGTTCAACTAAAATGGTGGTGCAAAGACTCCTTTTTCCGGCACTTTTTTGATCTGGGGGTCATGCAGGTTTGAGGCTCATGCTGTGGCCAGGACAGGTATAGTCAATGTCCATTCAACAAAATGGTTGGTTCAAAGACTCCTTTTCTGGCCCCTTTTTAATCTGTGGGTCAGACGGGTTTTAAAGGGTCATCCCTGAGGTACAGGGACAGGATAATCAATGTCCAGTTCAACTAAAAATGGTGGTTGAAAGACTCCTTTTTTCCGCACTTATTTAATCTGGGTCATGCAGGTTCGGGGCTCATGCTGTGGCCCAGGACAGGGGATAATCAATGTCCAGTTCAAGTAAAAATAAATGGTTCAAATAACACTGCCTTCTGGCACTTTTTAATTTGGGGGTCTTTGCAGTTTAAGGGTCGTGCTGTGGTAAAGACAGGAAAAGTGAATATAGTCTGTCATTTTTTTTTCTGTGACTCTTGTTGCCTAAGATGTAGCATGTATCCAGTTTACTGTTGTGGATGTTAATTCCAGCTTCTCCACCCCTGTTTGGGTGTAAGAATGAAGGTGTTGTTCCTCTCCCATAGACTTTAATGGTCATCGGCGATAATCTGTTATCGACTAATCGGAAATCGTCATGATAATTGCCAATATCGACTATTGAATCGATAACGATAGTTGACACAATCGCTCATCACTACCAATAACCCAATAGAGCAGAGGCATGCCCTTTGATTATGCCACAGTCACTGACCGCAGCAATCAGAGGGTCACACGCCAGGGATCAGAAGTTTCTTCCTTTCACTGCCGCTTATGGAGACTGCTCTAGGAACAGGGCTGTTAACTCCTTCGTCTATAGCGACGTCTAAAGACCATAAATAACCTTATTGATAGCATGCCAAGGTGTGTCATTCATTTTCATATCATCTGCATATCATTAACATGTCTACAAAACTTGTTATTTCCTTCTTGGTGTTGCAATTTCAATGTTAAGAAATGTATGGAAATGGCCTAGTAATTAAGTAATTCTGTTCATAATGAAGTGGAGTACCTGGGGGCACACCAGTGGAATTGATTCTTGAGCCCCACCAGTGGAATACATTTTTGAGGCCCACCCTACAGCCACTGTACATGACTACACATGATTCTTGCACTCTTCTTCTCGATTTTTGTTTCTTTTCCTTTACCACAGAGGTCAAACATGCACAGGTGTCCACAATGCCCAATGTTTTTCCCTCTTACCCTATGGGCCAGTCTGAGCCTGCTCTAAAGCCTTTAGCCATAGAGAATATGCTTTAAAAATAAAGACTAACAATTTGTAAAGTTGTTTTTTGCATTAGTTATCTCCATTGTAGCTTGTCCAACAGTTGGAAAATAGGACCCATACAGTGTCAGGCAGTGGTACCTAGAACCCACTGGTGGAATTTATTCTGGGGCGCACCGTTGGAGTTAATTCTGCTGGCCCACTCTACAAATCCTGTACATTACAGTACATGCCTCTTATACTTTTTGCCTTTCCCAAGGGTGCATATGCAGTTTAAAAGCAACTCCAGGTCTGCCATGCTCAGGAGACCACCAGGGATTTTCCCTGTTCACCTGTGGGCCAGTCCAAGTCTGGACCAATACCTGTGGATGTCTCATAAATGTCTATGATGGTAATACCCTCTTAAGTAACAAATATTTATTTTGTATTAATTTTGTCTCCTGACACATTTACTGGTACTAAATAAGTATTAGTTATAGGCATAAATACAAAGTTTCTATATGAACTGTATGACAAGCAATTCTTACATGTTTTTTTTTTTCAATTTATATGGCAGAAAAAACAGACTAAGTGCTAAACTTTCCTTTAATCTGTTGATTTCAGTAAATCATTATTTTGCTGATGGGGTGTGATGTTCATTAATGTTTATGACAAATGCTGTTGTCTTCTAATTTCTTTCTTTTTACTTGAAACAAAGACGAGCTGGCAGCATGCTCTTTTATGTTGATATAGATGTTTAGTTTTCTGGAAATGATAACAGTTGGGTACATGTTTACAAAAAAAGGAGAAAACGTCTTTAATGTGTAGCTTGTGTTAAATGTTAAATTTCCTGTACTGGCACTGCTGAGTCATGAACTGAAATTGAAGAGGCAATAAGGCCCAAAATACTGTTTCCGAAATGCCAAGAATGGCCAGTAAGCCCAACACAGACAGTGCAGTGTTCCCAGCACCTGGCTCATCTCCACAGCTTGCACAGTCCTGCTTCGCAATAAATAGTGTCCTGTTTAGGTTCCAAAATGCTTTAAAAACAGCTTATGGTCACTCTGAAGAATCCAGTTCAATACACATTTGCTTTTAGCTTTTGACTAGTTATCTGTTATATCGCTGGTGCACGGAAGCCAGGATTCATGCTTTTCTTTGCATATTCCAAAAAGGCCAATAAATAAAATATTATAACAACCTTTCTAATTCTGACACAGAGAAGGCCAAGGATATTCCATTGAACAGAAACTATTTTATGTAATTCACATTATACTGTTTTGAATACTATTGGTAATCCATCGCCCCTAGTTATCAGCCATAAAATGTCATATAAAATATTATATATATATATATATATATATATATAAATAAATATATATATATATATATATATATATATAATCTCACAAAAAGTGAGTACACCACTCACATCTTTGCGAATATTGTATTATATCTTTAAATGTACGGTAGTCAGTGTAAAGCTTGTCTAACAGTGTAAATTTGGTGTGCCCTCAAAATAAGTCAACTCATGGCCAGAAATGTTTAAACGTTGGCAACAAAAGGGAATACACCCCTAAGTGAAAATAGAAAAATTTGCCCAAAGTGTCAATGTTTTGTGTGACCACCATTATTTTCCAGCACTGTTTTAAATCTCTTGGGCATGGAGTTCACTAGAGCTCCACAGGTTGCAGCCATGGGAATCCCTTACACCTCCTTCATGATGACATTATGGAGCTGGTGAATGTTAGAGACCTTGCGCTCCCACACCTTCGTTTGAGGATGTACCTTTGTTTGAGTTTGCAGACCTTCTTATGCATCATCTTTAGAAAAGGCTTACTTTTGGAACGACAGCCATACAGACCAATTTGATGTAGTGTGTGTCGTATGGCCTGAGCACGGACAGGGTGACCCCTCACCACTTTAACCTATGCAGCAATGCTGGCAGCACTCATAGGTCTATTTTAAAAAGACAATCTCTGGATATGACACTGAGCACATGCACTCAACTTCTTTTGTCAACCATGGCAAGGCCTGTTCTGAGTGGAACCTGTGTTGTTAAACCACTATATGGTCTTGGCCAATGTGATGCAGCTCAGTTTCAGATTGTTGGCAACCTTCTTATAGCCTAGGACATCTTTATGTAGAGCAACAATTCTTTTTTTTCAGATCCTCAGACAGTTCTTTGCCATGAGGTGTCATGACCAGTATGAGAGAGTGCGAGAGTGACCAGTATGAGAGAATGAGAGAGCGTTAACACCAGATTTAACATAACTGCTCCCCATTAACACCTGAGTCCTTGTAACACTAGTGAGTTACATGACACTGTGGAGGGAAAATTGCAAATTGGGCACAATTTGTCCATTCTCACTTGCTGGTGTACTCACTTTTGAAGTCAGCAGTTTAGAAATTGATGGCTGTGTGTTGAGATGGTTTACTCACTCCTGTGAGATACTTAATGTGTATATATATATATATACACACATATATACATACATATATATCATTCACATATTTAATGGGGGCCTTTTCAAAGAATTAAAATACCAACCCATGGTTATTGTTAAATTCTATGGTAGTGTGCACCACTAGGGTTAGATTTTAGTAAGGCTCTATAGAGATAAGATTTGTGACAGTACCACAAAAAACTACCATAGTGGCTCCTATCAATCTCCTGGAAAGCCTCTTTCCACGAGGAATATTTTGAATAAAATCTACCTTTTAAAGGGGTTTTCTTACTACAAAGATTAGCTTTCAATATGACAATGACATTTACATTGGTAAATAGATTTTACTTTAGTCATGAGATAAGAGACATTTTACGTGCTCTGAGTACACACAGGTTTCTATGGTTACTTGGTACACTGATCATAAGTCTGTTACCTGATTAGAGCAGAGAGCCTAGAGCAGAGAATGCCGGCCCCATAGACTGTCATTACTCGCGGCGCGTATTCGCCGCAAGTAATTGACATGTCACTTATCTCCCCGGTCGTACAATACGATAGTATTGTACGCCCGGGGAGAGGAGGCATAATCCATAGTTCTCTATGAAAACTATGGATTGCTGTAATTTCGTAATTCGTAATTAGAGCGCAAATACGACGCGAAATGCGTGCCGAAATTGTAACATACCCTAAATGTTATTAAAAGCAGCTCAGGCACAATAGCTGTCCCCATATTTTGATACAGAAAACAAAAATAAAAAATATATACATCCAGAAAATAAAAACAGCTTAGAAGAAAAGAACATGTATCAGTATCTCATGTTTATTAGTAAAAAAATATTGGTGATAGATTTCTTTTAAAAATGTCCTGTTTTGAGGCCTTCTGACAAAGAAAATACAAAGAGCTTTGCTTAGTATCATGCATTATCTATACCCCGACTAATTAAAAATGTAACAATCTGCTTAGAATTCTGGTGGTCCACCTCCTTGTGCCACCAAAAAAGCTCTGACTCTTTAAGGCGTTGACTCCACAAGACCTCTGAAGTTGTCATGTGGTATCTGGCATCAAGATGTTAACAGTAGATATTTTACTCCTATAAATTGCAAAGTGGTGTCACCATTGATCGGACTTTTTTTTGTTCTTCCACCACATCCCAAAGATGCTCCAATGGATTAAAGTTTAGTATATTTCAGTAAACACCCTATACTCTTTGTCTTATTCCGCAAACCATTTCTTAATCATTCTTGCAGTGTGGCAGGGACTTTTGTCCTGCTGAAAGAGGCCACTGCCTTTAGAGAATACCACTGCAACAGTGTTTAGGTACATAGTACATGTTAAAGTAGCATCCATCTGAGTGCCAGGACACTGCAAGACTAAACCCTGCCTCCCCCAAATTGAAATTTTTCCCATTTGTTAAAGGGTTACAAAAAAAAATTTATACAGAGTGTCCTATTACTACAGGGGGACACAAAATGCAACTTGGGGGCCACATGCAGTCCCCGTGCCCATCTGTGCGGCCCTCAGCCCTCAGGACACAAACATGCTTTGTCTCTGTCCTCAAACTTCCGAAACTAATATTCATCTTTTGACAGCTGCATTCCACTGCTGGCACTGTTATGGTGGGCCCTATATGACTGACATTTGTAGGGGGGCTTTAATGGCTGACCCATTATGGGGGGCCTGAATACGGCCGTATGGGGGCAATATATACTGGCACTAAAAAGGGGGTATATGCCCCTTTTTAAAAAAAACCAAAAAAAGCAATCCAGAAAAACGTTTTTGTTTTAAACTCTTATTTTTTCCTCAAAGGGAGTTTTTTTTCTGACACAACATGACAATCCCAAATATACCCTAAAAAAAACGATAAGACCCAAAAGAGTAAAGGGGTTGGGAGAAAGCTATAAATTTCCAGGGAACCTTTCGGGCATCTACATCCCCGACCCCACGGTTACAAATGGTCTGCTGTGACACTTGGTTGCCTCTCACCTCCCTTAACTGTGCTTGAAGTTGTGCGGCATTCATCATCCGATTCCAAAGGGCATTGTTTACAATGAAGCAGTCATCAGTGTGTGATGTAGACAAATGATGTTCACTTCTTTGCCTTTCTGTGACTCTTCCAGTCTCTCTTATCTCTGTTGCAACTCTTTATGACACTGGGGAGGTACTGTTGATCAATTGTAAGGTGGTGCCTTGGCTTCATTATGTCAAAATGTGAACAGCAGGGGAGGGGGGGAAATGTTTAAATACCAATTTAAATTTATCCCTAAATTTTTGGGGGATTCAGGGGCAAATTTCCATTAAGCTCCTTGTTTAGAGAACCAGCAAGTGTGTAAAAACAGAAACACTGAAACAGTTGGCATGTGCATTCTAAAATTAAGAGAAAAAGGTCCTCCCATTAGTTTTTATTTAGAAAAATTTTTTAAGAAATGTTAAAGTTCATCCCTGAAATTTTTCAACCTGCCAAAAATCCCTCTTTTTGTGAGGGGGAGTGTAACGTGTGGTTCTCTCTAGGTTAAAATTTGTGAAACAGCCACTTCGGTAACCCCTAAAAACTACAAGGAAATTATGAGTCTCATATTCTTTTTCTTGGGTACTGAGCAGAGGACCTCCCCATTCTGATCTTTGGCAGCCTCTAAAGTGGAACCAAGACCCCTCAGCCATTTTGGAAATTTATAATTGAATACCTCTCTACACATGATGGGATCTCCAGAAAGAAATACACTTTTTATAGCTGCTGTCTGCTCTGTCTATCTGGTGAGGGTCCCAAATGTGAGACCCACCGTTATTAACTGATAATTTCCTAATAAGGATTTAAAAATTAGCTTTGTAAATTATCCTCTTCAATAAATCAGAGCTTTTACAAAGCGAACATAAAGTTTACAAAATCATCCCATGGTTATTATTGGATACTTTCACCAAATCTGCTTCAATCATTTATTCCTTCTAACCCAGCTGGTCAATTCTAGGCTAAAGTTTAGGCCAGCCCATCTCCATACAAGAACATGGAACGATTTCTCAGAAATCAGTAATGCTGGCAGAAAGGTGCCTTGTTTTGATTTTGGAGTTCCCTTTAACTCATGAGTCATACTGCTTCTTCTTATAAAAAAAGCAAATAAAATTTTGACTAGACCCCAAAAATAGACATTGGGGCTCAAAATGATGATGTGAAGAAAGGGTTGGGGAAAACTTTTTATACTGTGAGAAAAATATCCAGATTAAAAAAATTATGTTTGGTTACTATGGGCTACAGACAGTTTTGATGTACATTGCTCAGTAAGCTCTAGTTGCATCCTAACCAAACTAGTAATAAAATAAATAGTACAAACAGTGAGTAAAGTGGTGAAGACATTGCATTTTCTTCCCAACTTTTTTTGTCATATCATAGCAGAAAGTACACTATAAATGAAATTTCTGTGATTGAACCCAAAAAAAATGTACTTCAAACCCATCTGCTAAAAAAACTTGGATGTTTAAAGCACATTCTACTAGACACTGCTTAAAGTGGTATTCCCATTTCAGTGATTAGCTTTCATCATCTAGGGAAAAAAACAAAGGGTTTAGCAAAACATTCGTTTGATTTTCTTTCTCTTAAGTTAGGGAAGTCTTATCTCCCGCTTTTTTAACACAAGCTTCCTATTACCGACCTTCTCTCCCGCTCACATGGGGGAAAAAAAAATATTTAGCAGCCCCAATCATCAAGTTTTTCCCATTAAAAAAAATAGAGGCCTGTAATTGACATCATAGGTAGACCTCAACAGAGAGACAAAATTAGAAAAAAAAATTTAAAAAATCACATTTTCCCATTTGGAAAAAATTTATTTGCAAATTTGGTGGAAAAAAAGTAGTTTTGGGCAATAACAAAAGTTCATCTCAATACTTTGTTTTAATCCTTTTTGGCAAATTTTTTTTTCTGTAAACTTCAAAGGTTGGTACACACTGTTGCTGGTATGTTGGCCCACTTCTCAATGCAGATCTCCTCTAGAGCAATGAGGTTTTGGGGCTGTCGCTGGGCAATATGGACTTTCAACTCCCTCCAAAGGTTTTCCATGGGGTTGAGATCTAGAGCCTGTCTAGGCCACTCCAGGACCTTGAAATGCTTCTTACGAAGCCACTCCTTCATTGCCCTGGCAGTGTGCTTGGGATCATTGTCATGCTGAAAGACCCAGCCACGTTTCATCTTCAATGCCCTTGCTGATGGAAGGAGGTTTGCACTCAAAATCTCACGATACATGGCCCCATTCATTCTTTCATGTACACGGATCAGTCGTCCTGGTCCTTTTGCAGAGAACCAGCCCCAAAGCATGATGTTGCCACCCCCATGCTTCACAGTAGGTATGGTGTTCTTTGGATGTAACTCAGCATTCTCTCTCCTCCAAACACAACAAGTTGTGTTTCTACCAAATGGTTCTATTTTGGTTTCATATGACCAAACGACATGCTCTCAATACTTTTCTGGATCATCCAAATGCTCTCTAGTGGTGTAGAGCGATTACGTTGGCTATTGACATCGGGCGATAGTCGATAGTCGGCCACCATCGATAAGGTTTTCGATAGTGAGCAGCCCGATTAGAGCGATGACCATTAAAGTCTATGGGACAGCAACAACACCTTCATTCTTACACCCAAACAGGGCTGGAGAAGCTGGAATTAACAGCCACAACAGTCAAATGGATACCTCTACATCTTGGGCACAACACTTAGGCTATAAAAGCCACAAAAAAAAAAGTCACACACCATTCACTATCCCTGTATTGTACCACAGCATGACCCTTAAACCTGCATCACCCACAAATTTAAAAAATGCCGAAGGGATATATTTGAACCATCATTTACTTGAACTGGACTTGAATACCCTGTCCTGGAACGCAGCATGAGCCCCAAACTGCATGACCCCCACATTAAAAGTGCCGGAAAAAGGAGTCCCTTTTTAAACCCTCATTTTAGTTGAACTGGACATTGACTATACCTGTCCTGGACCGCAGTATGACCATTAAACCTGTCTGACCCCCAGATTAAAAAGTGCCGGGAAAAGGAGTCTTTTAACCCCAAATTTTTGTTGAACTGGACACAACTATATCTGTCCTGTACCGCAGAATGACCATTAAACCTGTTCTGACCCACAGAAATTTAAAAAATGCCCCGGGAAAAAGGAGTCCCTTTCAACCACCATTTTAGTTTAACTGGACATTGACTAGAACTGTACCCGGACCGCAGTATAACCATTAAACCTGTCTGACCCCCAATTTAAAAAGTGCCGGAAAAAGGAGTCTTTCAAAACCACCATTTTTAGTTGAACTGGACATTGACAGAACTTCCTGGGCCGCAATATGACCATTAAACCTGTCTGACCCCAGATTAAAAAGTTCCGGAAAAAGGAGTCTTTCCCAAACCCCCATTTTAGTTGAACTGGACATTGACTATACCTGTTTCCTGGGCCGCAGTAAAACCATTAAACCTGTCTACCCCCCGATTAAAAAAAGGCTGGAAAAGGAGTCTTTTAAAACCCCCATTTAATAACTGGACATATTGCCCTGTCCTGGGCCCCAGTATGACCAATTTTAAACCCGTCGACCCCCAATTAAAAAGTGCCGAAAAAAAGTCCCATTTTAACCACCCTTTCTGTTGAACTGGACATTTACTATAAA
>JAODAL010045282.1:0-32085 GCA_025379985.1 Phyllomedusa bahiana | reverse complement strand
TTTCTCCCCTGCGCCTTATGCGGTAGCGCAACGGAGCAGGGATTGGCGGGTCAGGGACCAAACAGTCCCTATGTCCTGGACCAGAGTGTCAGCAGCTGGGACCTCGGATGAGGATACTAGCGGGCGAGGAGGGCGGGGATGCAGGCCGTACACAACGTAGAAGGGAGAGGCCCCCGCGGACTCTGACTCTAGGGAATTATATAAATATTCCGCCCATGGAAGTAAGTTGGACCAGTCATCTTGCCGAGCCGATACGAAATGGCGCAGGTAACGCCCCAGAACGTGATTCACTCTCTCCACCTGGCCATTCGTCTGAGGGTGGTAAGCCGAGGATAAGACAAGCTTCACCTGGAGTTGAGAACCAAGGGCCCGCTAGAATTAAGAAACGAACTGCACCCCCCGATCCGAGACGATTTGCAGAAGGAGGCTGTACAGACGAAAAATGTGGAGAAAGAACAGCTCGGCCAGCCGCGGGGCAGAAGGCGGGCCTGGCAAAGGGAAAAAATGTGCCATTTTAGAAAACCGGTCTACCACCACCCAAACGACGGTATTACCGGACGAAGGGGGTAGGTCGGTTATGAAGTCCATCGCTACGTGAGACCATGGTTGCGTAGGGATGGGCAGTGGGTGCAAGAGCCCTGCCGGCTTGTGGCGAGGAGCCTTGTTGCGGGTACAGGAGGTACATGCCTGGACGAACTCCTTGACTTCCTTAGCGAGGTCCTGCCACCAATAGATTCGGGAGATCAGGAGAAACATCTTGCGAGCACCGGGATGCCCGGCCACCGGTGAGCAGTGCCACCACGGAGCGCAGGGCGGACGTATGTCTTCCCCGGTGGGACGTTCCGGAGGTCGACAGAGGCTGCAGAGATAAGGCGTTCCGGGGGAATTATGTGCTCTGGGATCGCTTCTTCACCCACCACGTCGGAGGCACGGGAGAGAGCATCAGCCTTCACGTTTTTCTCGGCAGGGCGGAAGTGAAACAGGAAATTAAAGCGGGCGAAGAAAAGCGACCACCAAGCTTGGCGTGGATTGAGTCGCTGGGCTAGCTGGAGGTACTGGAGGTTCTTGTGATCAGAGTAGATACAAATGGGCTGCCGGGCCCCTTCCAGCAGTTATCGCCGTTCCTCCAGAGCCAGTTTTATGGCTAATAATTCCCGGTCTCCGATGGTTTAATTCTTCTCCGCCTGTGAGAAAGACTTGGAAAAGAAGCCACAAGTGACCGTTTTGCCTGTGGGCCCTTTTTGCGTGAGGACTGCTCCACCTCCCACCGACGAGGCTTCTACTTCAAGCGAAAAGGGTTTTGCGGGGTCCGGTCGCCACAGGATGGACGCAGAGGCAAAGGCAGTCTTTAGTATGGAGAACACTTCCTCGGCCTCGGAAGGCCAGCTGTGTGGATTAGCGTTTTTCTTCGTAAGAGCCACAATGGGAGCCACCAGCGTGGAGAAGTGCGGAATGAACTGCCGGTAAAAATTGCAGAAACCCAGGAACCGCTGGGCAGGGCCGTCTTAACAGCATCATGGGCCCCTGGGCAGAGCTGTTCACTGGGCCCCCCAACCAACATTTATCAATATTATCTAAGGGTATGTTCACACGGTGTAATTGCGGGGTACATTTTGCGGCGATTTGCACTTTAATACAGCCAAAATGCGTGCCGCAATTACGGTAAAGCTGATTGGCTGCTATGAGTTCTGATTGGTTGCTATTGGCAACAAAAACAGACTATTAGACCGTTTTGATGAATGAAGCCCATTATGCTTAACCCTAAAATCAATGACGCAGCTGTATGTGGACCTGTATTATGCGGGAGAACTTGCATTTTTGTGGGAGTAGTTTGAGTTTACATGTTAACTACCGCATAATTCTTTAAAAAAAAACAATTTCAGCATGAACAGAAAAAAATTTTTTTTCTGCATTTGTTTTTTTAAAGTAATTTTTTACACCATTCACATTTTACACCAAATAACCTGCTACATTAATTCTAAAGGTTATTATGGTCGTGTAAATACCAAATATTTGTACTTTTTTATGTAATGTATGCACAACTATTTTTTTAACTTTTTTTTTGTACACTTTATGTTTTTTTTTCCTTTAATCTCATTAAGGGATAACTATCAAAGCCTCTGATCCTCGCCATTTAACCCTTTTATTGCTAAGGTCCATGGCTGCACCATAATCAGAGGGAATTCCCGGGCCCCATTGGGTCACCGGGACTCCTAGTGCCCAATGGAGCCTGAGGGATATCTATACAGTCAGCCCTGGGGACCTAGAGTAGCCCTGGGCTGTCTGTATACTACTGTCAGAGAACACTGTGTGTTAATCCAACAATAGACTATGTCCTACTACACATAGTGTAATCTATTAGTATACAGGAGTGTAATGTATTTGCATGCAGGAGTATACAGGACTGTAATGGATTTGCATGCAGGAGTATACAAGACTGTAATGTATTGGCATATAGGAGTGTAATGTATTCGCATACAGGAGTATCCAGGAGTGCTATGTAATTGCATACAGGAGTATACAGGAGTGTAATGTATTTGCATATAGGAGTGTAATTTCGCATACAAGAGTATACAGGAGTATAATGTATTTGCATACAGGAGTGTAATGTATTTGTGTACAGGAGTGTAATGTATTTGCATATAGGGGTGTGCCAAAACATTATGAAGTGCAAAAAAAAAGAAATAAGTGTGATATGATTATCCTTTAATGGGAAAAAAAAAACCTACAAAGCAAAAAGTGTAGAAAAAATAAAAATTAATATTTTGTTAAAAAATTATTGTGCATATATTACACAAAAAACAACCCTACACATATAAGGTATCCACACAACTGTAATAACCTATAGAATTAATCTAACAGGTCATTTATTATGAAATGTGAATGCTGTAAAGAAATAATGTAAAAGAATGTAAAAACAGTTTTATGTTTGTGCTTCAAAAATTTATTTTTAAAAATTCTTCAGTAATTTATATGTAAACACAAACTACTCATCCAAAAATACAATTCCTCACATAACTGCATCAAAGAAAAAAATAAATGTTATGACGGCTGAAACGCAGGGAGGCAAAAATACAAAATGTAGTTGTGTCATTAAGGCCTTTTCAGGCCGGGGGCTTAAAGGGTTAACTTCATTCTTCTTTACTAAATAGAGTGTTTTTTATTGGGGAAATAGAGGTTTTGTGCAATTTTTTTTTTTTTTTTTTTTTTTTTTGTTATTTACTTTTTAATTTTTTTAAAGTCCCAATCTGTGATTAGGATTGTGTAATAGCGGATATAATATGCACAGTTTGGCTGACCGCATGCTGTATCATATAACAACTTTATGTGGTCATCCATCCTGTGCCCCCAGGCCATGCAGCACTACTCATAAGTTCTATAGACTGCTGCATGGCGCTGGGGGCACAGGATGGCTGACCACACAATGTTGTTATATGACAGAGCATGCAGTCAGCCATCCTGACCCTGTCACTGCCCCATAGAGTCCCTGTACCTTCTTCACATATGAGGCGGGACCCAGAGGAACCCAGCAGCTTCATAGACTTCGCTGACTGCTGGACACAGAGAGGTGACCGGGAGGGAGACAGCCGGGAGGGGGGAGCTGGAGAAGAGGGGGAGGAGGGAGGGAGTTAAGAAGTCTGAGAGGGGGGGGGGGCAGACGGACGGGAGGGGGGGATGCTGCGGCTCTGATCACACTGCCGGCTCCTGACTTATTGCTGCACAGGCAGGACAGGAGCAGAGACGCAGCAGCCTCTGCTGTTTTTAAGTGGAAAAAGAGGAGCTTGTGTGTACACTGACTCCTGACGGGGCCCCTGTTCTCATAGGGCCCCCGGGCAGGTGCCCGCCATGCCCAATGGGAAAGACGGCCCTGCCACTGGGCGTGGCCATTGCAATACGGCCGACAACTTGGCTGGGTCCATCCGTAGACCTTGGTCCGAGATAATATAGCCCAGAAATGGAAGGCTGACTTGGTGGAAGAGGCACTTCCCTAGCTTGGCATACAGGTGGTTAGCTCGTAGGCGCTGCAGCACTTGGCGTACGTGGAGGCGATGAGTCTCAAGATCAGGAGAGTATATCAGGATGTCGTCCAGGTAGACCACGACACAGGTATAAAGAAGATCCCTGAAGATGTCATTCACGAACTCCTGGAAGATGGCCGGCACATTACACAGTCCAAAAGGCATGACCAGGTATCCAAAGTGCCCATCCCTGGTGTTAAAGGCCGTCTTCCACTCGTCACCCTTGCGGATTCGGATCAAATTGTAGGCCCCTCTCAAATCCAGCTTGGAGAAGATCTTCGCCCCCCATAGATGGTGAAAGAGCTCCGTGATCAACAGCAGAGGATACCGTTTTTTCACCATGAACTTGTTAAGACTCCGGTAATCGATGCAGAGCCGTAAGGAACCGTCCTTCTTCTCCACGAAGAAGAATCCCGTCCCTGCGGGAGAGGAGGACTTTCTTATAAACCCCTTCTGGAGATTCTCCCGAATGTACTCCGACATGGCTTGTGTCTCATGTACTATCCGGGGTAGACTCTGCCCCGAGGAAGACTGGTACCGGGCTGTAGGTCAATCGGGCAATCATATGGACGATGTGGCGGCCAGGTCTCCCCTTGCTTCTTGGAGAAGATGGCAGCATACTCTTGATATGGCGCGGGGAGACCCGCTAGAGGTTTAGACGGTACCGGAGAAGCAGCAAGCACCGAACGAGGCGCCACCAAACAGCGAAACAGAAACCCTGGCCCCCAACACAAGACTTCGCCCGTCTGCCAGTCGAGCACCGGGGCATGTTGCTGCAGCCACGGAAGACCCAGGAGGATGGGCAAGGAAGACCGGGGTAACACATAGAACGACAGTCACTCTTTATGAAGTGCCCCTACTTAAAGGGACAGTGGCTCCGTACGGCAACGGACTGGGTCGCTGAGGATCTCCTCACTGACGGAGGAGATGGCCAGAGGTTTCTCCAGGGGAACCACGGGGAGATTGTGTTGAGACACCAGAGCAGCGTCAAAAAGGTTTCCGCGAACCAGTAGCCCAAAGAACGCAGAAGTTTGAAAGTGGATTCCCAGCTTCAGTGCTGACCAGGACGGGTATGTTCAGACGAGGAGAGAGACTGCACAACCCCTAGGGACGCCTCTCCCACATAGCCTGATGCGATTTTCTCCCGGCCCGCCGCGGACGGAGCAGTCAACCCTAAAGGAGATGTTCAGGGCTGCGCAGTAGAGACATAGGTTTCTCCGTACCCCGTTGGTTAGTTCATGCAGAGTCAGATGGCCTCTATCCACTTGCATGGCCCCCTTCCACGGCTGGCTGGGAAGGAGGCTGTGGAGGCCGTAAAAAACACCGGTGCAAGGACAGGTAGACGGCGTGTTTAGACTGGCTCATGCTTTTGGCGGAGCTCCTCACGTCTCTCCGCGAAACGGATATCAATCAGAGGTGCCAGATGGATGAGCTCGCTTAAAGAAGACGTCGAGTCCCGGGCGGCGAGGGCATCCTTAATCTGGCTGGAGAGACCCCTTCTGACGTGGCGCACAATGCAGCATCGTTCCAAGCCAGCTCGATGCTAGTGGCGGAACTGCACGGCGTAGTCACCTAAAAGAGGAGTTCCCTGCTGCAGGTTCAACAGGGCGGGTCTCAGCCCGACGAAGCGCGGGCAGGCTCTTCGAAGACACTAGGAATTCCTGTAGAAATGGTTCACCAGGGCAGCGGTGACCGGATCGCCCTCGGTCCCCGAGGGAGTCGCCAGGCCAGGGCTTTTCCGGAGGGGGACTGGGCCACGAAAGGCACCTTGGGGTCTATCCAAGGGAACTGACCAGCCATAAGTTCCACATGAAGGGAGCAAATGGGTGATGAAGCCCTGCAGGCCTTAGGGTCCCCCGTCAAACTTTGTCGGCATGGCCAAGCGGAGCTTAGGACCAACTGTAGCGACCGCCATGGGAGGAACCACTGAAGCCGACTCTGCTGCTGCAGGAGGGGGCGAAGAGCTGCTGCATCATGGAGGAGAGCTGCTGCGCTTGCTGCGCGATCTTTCTCGATTGCTTGACCACGATGGTGGTGATGTTAGAGACGATCGGTAGAGACACCTTGGCGGGATCCATGGCCGGATCTTACTGTCACAGTCGGAGATAGGGGATCTTCTGGACCACCGGAAGAGATGGTGTAAGCCACACCAGGGTGCGGAATCTAAGTAGGTCCCGGTTTTCACCAGAGCCCGCCGCAAAGCGGGATGGACTTGCTGTGGCGGGAGTCTACCAGGTCGCTACCCTGAGTGACTTGCTTGTGGCGGCAGCCGGGTGCAGCGAGGGACAAATCGTCTTGCAGGCTTTGGTCAGGGCAGGCAAAGGTCAGGCAGGCGGCAAAGGTTCGTAGTCGTGGACGGCAAAGGGTCGGGCGGGCGGTAGATTCGTGGTCGGGGACGGCAGAAGGAAAGGTACACGGAAAATCAGGACAAGGCGAAAGGGGAAACGCTTTCTTAAAGGGGCTACAGGCACAAAAGCCCCCCCCCCCCCCCCCCCCCCCGGCAGCGTTACCGGGGAAGGGCCGGCTTTAAAATAGGGCAGTGTCCCGGGAAAGGCCCAATTCCCGGTGCACTGCCTTTAAATTTACACTGCCGGCAAGGCGTCCCGGGGGCCGCGGACGAGCGGACGGAGCAGGAGCGTGGGGGTAATGGTTGAGCCCGGCAGGAGGGCGAGGGGCCCCCCGCCCCAAACGTGAGGGACGGGGGGGGCCCGGATGGGGCACGGATGGCCCGGGAGAAGGTGAACGGGCACCGTGATAGTTTAATATAAAAAGTTAAGTGACCGGGATTTGGAGAAGGGTCTGGTACATTTTAGATGTAATAAATAAAAAGTTATAGTGAAGGGTTCGAAAAGGGTTGGTTACTTTTGTGAAATAATATAAAAAAGTTATGTGCGGGATTCTGAAAAAAGGGTTGGTTTATTTTTCTAGTGAAATAATAGAACAAGTTATGTGCCGGGAATTTCTGAAAAAGGGGTCGGGGTACTTTTCAGATGAAAATAATGAACAGTTAAAGTGCCCCAGGATTTGGGAAAGGGGGTCTGGAGACATTTCAAGTAATAATAAACAAGTTATGGACCGGGATTCTGGAGAAGGGTCGGGGAAAATTTTTTCTAGATGTATAATAGAAAAGTTATAGTGACCGGTTTGAAGAAGGCTGGTACATTTCTAATGTTAATATAACAATTTTTATAGGCCGGGAGGGGGGGTTGGATCATTTTAAGGTATTAATTAAAAAAGTTATAGTGCCCGGGATTCTGGGAAGGGGTCTGGATACATTTTAGATGTTAAATAACAAGTTATATGACCGGGATTTGAAGAAGGGTCTGGAACTTTCTAGATGTAATAATAGAACAAAGTTAAAGTGACCGGGTTCTGGAGAAGGGTCTGGGACTTTTCTAGTGTAATAATATAACAAGTTATAGTGCCGGGATTTGGAAAAGGGGTTTTGGATCAATTTAGATGTAAAATTATAAAAAAGTTATAGTGACGGGATTCTGGAGAAGGGTCTGAATACAATTCTAATGTAAAAATATAAAAAGTTATTTTGCCCGGGATTCGGGGGGGCCTGGATAATTTCTATAGGTAACAATATAAAAGTTATAGTGACCAGGTTTTCTGGAAGGGTTTGGATACATTTCTAGTGTAATAATATAAACGGTTTAGTGACCAGGATTCTGGGAGGTTGGAAACATTTCTAGAGTTTAATAATATAAAATTTTATTGTGACCGGGATTCTGAAAAAGGGTCTGGAAATACTTTCTAGATGTAATAAAAAAACAGTTAAAGTGACCGGATTCTGGAGAAGGGTCTGGAGACATTCTAGATGTAATAATTAACAAGTTATAGTGACGGGTTTTGGGGAAAAGGGTTGGGACATTTTGATGTAAATTTTAAAAAGTTATAGTGCCCAGGATTTGAAGAAGGGCTGGATACATTTCTAGAAAAATAAATAAAAGTTTAGTGACCGGGTTTGGAGAAGGGTCGGATACTTTTCTGATTAAAAAATATAACAAGTTATAGTAAAGGGATTCTGGAGGGGGGTTTTCTGGAAAATTTCTAGATTAAAAATATAAAATTTTAGTGCCGGGGTTTTCTGAAAGAAGGGTTGGATACTTTTCTAGATGAATAATAAACAATTTAAAAGGACGGATTCTGGAAAAAGGGTCTGGGACATTTTAGAGTAATTATAAAAATTTTAAGTGCCCCGGGGTTCTGGAGAAGGGTCTGGATAAATTTTCTAGATGTAATAATAAACAAGTTTTTGTGACCGGGTTTCGGAGAAGGGTTTGAAACAATTTTGATGTAAAAAATATAACAAGTTATAGTACGGGTTTTGGAGGAGGCCTGGATACATTTTACAGTGTAAAAATATAACAAGTTATAGTGCCGGGGATTTGGAAAGGGTCTGGATACATTTCTAGATGTAATAATATAACAGGTTATAGTGACCAGGATTCTGGAGAAGCGTCTGGATACATTTCTAGATGTAATAATAAACAAGTTATAGTAAACGGGATTTGGAGAAAGGTCCTGGATATATTTCTAGATGTAATATAACAAGTTTATAGTGACCGGGAAATTCTAGGGGAAGGGTCTGGTTTACATTTCTACATGTAATAATATAACAAGTTATAGTGACCAGGATTCTGGGAAAGGGTCTGGTACATTTCTTGATGTAAATAAAACAATTTTATAGTGACCGGGATTCTGGAGAAGGGTCTGGATACATTTCTAGATGAAATTTAAATTATACAAGTTATAGTGACCAGGATTCTGGAGAAGGGTCGTTGATCCAGGGATTATCCCGATTGCCAGATTGGAGTCGGGAAGGAATTTTTTCCCTAAATTGGCTTCTACCTCATTGAGGTTTTTTGCCTTCCTCTGAATCAACACTTTAGCACAACGGGCTGAACTGGATGGACGTCTTGTCTTGACACTACTACACGGGCACTATATGGCACCACTATATGGCTACTGTTCGGAACTACTTCATCTTTTACTGTAGAACACTACTACCCAGGTACTGTATGACACTGCTATATGGGTATTGTGGGTACTCTATGGCACAACTACATATGTACTGTATAATAGTACTACACGGGTACTCTGTGGCACTTACTACACTGGTACTCTATGGCACTACTGTATGGGAACTGTACGGAACTACTACAAGACGTATAAAATGGCATTGCTACACAGGTACTGTATGGTACTTCTATATGGGTACTCTATGGCACTACTATATGGGCACGCTATATCACTAAAAAAAAAACAGGACAATTTTTAACCCAAAAATTTCACAGCCCCAGGGCTGGTTTAGATAAAACCTAGAAACAGACATATTTGGCCCTATATGTATTTGGGGAAAATACGCAGGTGCAGCTCTTTTGCTGAACGACCCTTCAAAACCACCCCTCCACTAGGGGGAAAAAATTAGTTTGTTTAAAAAAAAAAAAACCTGCACGAAAATTGGCCCCCCTGTTAAAGCCGGATCCAAAAAGTTTACAGTAAATGCATGTGGGAGTTTGGGGCCCAAATGCAAAAAAAAAAAAATAAAAAACCATTCACCCCAACTTCCCGGGCATGGGGGGGGTTTGCGGGTACAAAATTTGGAAATTTTTTTAAAAAGGTGATCAGAAGGCAGCCAAAAAATAAGATACGTGTGGGGGCACCCTGCGGGGCTTACAGCCTATTAGTGAACCCATACAAAATTAGATTTAGGAGGGTTTCCCCCCCAAATTTTGGGTGTCCAACCCCCAAAAAAAAGGGGAAACCCCCCCGTTTCCCTGGGCCTCCCAGGCACAAAAAAAAATTAAAAATTGTTATGTATGGGGGTTTTAAAGTTGGTACCGGGGGCCCCCAAATTACACAACCGAAATGATGGGAAAATTGGTCCTCAGGGCCCTTGCGAGCCCCTACACTCAAAATTTTTACAAAAAAAAAAAAGGGACCTTACTCAAAAAAACTTTTTTTTTTGGGGCCCAAATTATTAAACCAAAATTTTTGGAGTAAGAAAATTTCCCAAAAATTTTTATTTTTTTGGGTTTTCTGCCGTTGGTTGGGGACCCTTGCAAAACCGGGGCCCCTGAAACCCAAAAATCCCTTTCATACATAACATTTTAAATTTTTTTTATTTTGCCGGGGAAGTGCGGGGGAGGGGGGGGGGGCCTGTTTTTGGGGTTTGGAAAACCCAAAAAAGGCTGGGAAGCCCCCCCAAAATCTAATAGAAAGGGACCCCACTAATAGGCTTTTAAAGGCCAGCAGGGTTTGAAACCCACAAGCTTTGTATTTATGGTTTTCCCTTTCTGAAATCCCCCTTATTATATCCCAATTGTGAGTTTTGGGGCACTCCCCCCCCCTAAGAAAGTGAGTGTGGTGAGGGGTTAGTGTTAGGCCCGTTCCCCCACGGCTTTTCTGCCGCGGAATTGGGCCCTTTCTGCGCCCCGGATTTGCCCCTTCATTTCCCGGCGCCAATCCGGGCCCAAGCAATTACAGTAATCCACTGCTCTCTTTGGAGAACAGGGGAATTTGTGCTCCTCCCCCGCTCGGCGAATCCCCCCCGCGGGGGGGGGGAAAAGGGTTGACATGCACAATTATTTACGGCGGACCGGCCGTAAACAATGCGTTGTCTATGGGGCCGGGAGCGGGGGCCCCCGCCGCGCTCCGGCCCCGCCCCCGTCCCGCCCCTTATTCACGGCGGATTTGTGCGCTCAATATGGCGCACAAATCCGTCGGGAATAAGCCATGTGAACACGGCCTTATTGGTATCTTTGCATTTGTGCAATCTCCCCATTCATTATACTGCGGCTTTTCTGCATGCTGGTGTGAACAGGTGTCAAGTTGGTGTGCAGTTTTTTATCATTTAAGGTTGCTTTCACACAGTGCGTTTTTGGTGCAGGAAGGCACAGCAATTAATGCTGTACAACAATCTTGGCAAAAATCGCACCAAAAACGCACTGTGTGAAAGCACCTTAATTGTTCCCCTAGCAGTGGGGGGTGTGAGCTGCTGCTCAGCAATTAGCTGCACCTGTTAATTTTTCCTAGGTAGCATATAGGCCAGAGCTGCCAGCTACTGGGTTCAGTCTAGTTCAGCCATTGAGCTGTGAACATGGCCCAAAAATTGTCTTGTTCTTTGAGTAAGTAATGTCCCATTTTTTTGTACATGTTTTCACTCTATATCACTACTATATGGTACTATATGACACTATTATAGAGGTACTGTACAGCACTAGTACACAGGTACTATATGACACTATTATAGGAGTACGGGTCACACTATCACAGGACAATGACACTTTTATAAGGTACGAAGCACTAGTACACGGGAATAATGACCTATTAAGGGGTACGGTCACACTAGTACACTACTAAATACACTATATATAGGTTTTTAGATTTTCCCCATACCCCCCCCATTCCCGCCCCCTATTGGACCCCTTTATTGGCCCCCTCCCCCCACTGGACCCCCGACTTTGCCCCCCCCTTTGATCCCAAACCCCTGATCCCCCCCCCCCCTCGCCCCCTTCGGATTTCGCCCCACCCCCCCGACCCCCGCCCCATTGGCCCCCCTCACTCCCCCCCCCTTCGGCCCCACTCCCCCCCCCCCTGCCCATGGATTTTACCCCCCCACCCCCGCTCCACTCTCGCCACCCTCGCCCATTCCCCCACCCCTCGCCCACTCCCCCGACCCCCCCCCCCACCCCCCCCACCCTGCCCCACTCCCCCCCCGACCCCTTGCCCCACCCCCCGCCGACCCCCGCCCACTCCCCCCCCCCCCCGCCCCCCCCCCCCGGACCCCTCCCCGCCCCCCCGACCCCCTCGCTCCATCCCGCCGCCCCCCGATGCCCCCCCCCCACTCCCCCGCCCCTCGCCCACCCCCCCCCGACCCCTCGCCCATCTCTCCGCCGCCCCCCGCTCCACTCTTGCGCCCGAATCGGCCCTTTTCCCCAATGCTGGACGATCTCAGCTCGGGGGTTTCTTTTTGGGGGCCCCCGATCCCCGTCTGATGTCACATCCCTGGATCTCGCTGCGGTGCAGCGGAGCGGCTGCTGCTCGGGGACTCGTCGACACAGCTGGGGCCAAGGTTAATCATCAGCCATGAGGGTCTCTTGCGTCACTGATATGTGAGGGGATGAGGCAACCTGACGACATCGCCTACCGCGGCCCCCCACTCTGCCCCCTCAAAAAAACCCTTCACACAGGAAGCGCCGAAAACTAGTGAGGTCTGTGTGACCCCTGATTAACCAGGGGCCACCTGGGGGCCCCAGGACAACTCGGAGCCCTCGGGATTGTGTCAACTACAGCCAACATCCAAGGACAATAGGGAGTTGTATCTCCTCTCTGCCGCTGATGCCTCCTCCAATGTGACCTCACTGACCCCCCCCCCCCCCCACACACACAAACACAGCCCCAATGTGACCATATAGTGTAATAACATTATTGGATCACTTAAGGAAGGTAATGTACAGTCTGCAGAGCCTGTGTAACACTGTGTCTACCACTAAGTTCAGTGTAATGGAGGTAATATATAGTATCAGAGCCGTGTACACTGTACCTAACCACTAAATATGGTTCAACTATTGGGGTTAAATATACAGGGTCTCCCTGCAGAGCCTGTGTACACTGTGTCTAACCACGAACTGGTCCGCTGATGGAGTTAATATTAAACAGCTGCCAGAAGCCTGTTTACACTGGTGTCCCTAACAACATAAGGCATGGTAGAGTAAATATATATCCCCCCCAGCAAGAGCCCTGTTGTACACTGGTGTCCCCCTACCACTATATGGTCATGTATGGCGATGTAATATATAACTGCAAGCCTTTTACCACTGGTTGTCTACCATATGATGTTCACTAAAATGGGGTAAAATTACAGTCTGCCAGAGCCCTGTGTACACTGGAGCAACCACTATATGGTCACCTTGTATGGCGTAATATACAGTCGCAGAGCCTGTTACACTGATATCTACCACTATATGGTCACGTATGAGCTAATATACAGTAAAGTCTGTAACCCTGGTGTCCATACTTGGTGTCTACCACCAATATCACTGTATGTGTGTTTGGGAAGTAAAGTGTTAGTTGGGAATTAGGTTATCAGGTTCTATCCATTGTCCAGGAAAGTTGGGTTGATGTGTCACAACCCCTCAATTTACCAGGTTGGCACCAGTATGGGTGTCGTCCATGTGTTATCTTTTGTGAAGGGTGTGGCCTGTACAAGAGGTGTGTCCTATGCAAATTTTGGGGCAGCAAAATAAGAGCACAACAGCTTCACATCTCCCTTTCAGAAGCTTGAAAGTATGTTTGAGGGCCACTTCCCGCCCCCGCTCTGGCAAACCTCTGACCTTACTCTGGCGCACTTTTTTAAGTTAAAGAACCCACACCAGCCTTTCTTGGTTTAGAGGTTTTATACTGACCCTTCCGGGGGGGGTGGATCCTATTTACAGGACCCTCCCGCCCAATCAGGGATGGTTGGCAAGAATGCTGATATAACGCAATATACTGCCCCTATAGTGCCACATACTGCCTATATAGTACCATACAATGCCCATACAGTGCCACAGACTGCAAATATAATGCCACATACTTCCCATATAGCACCACATAGTGCTAATATACTGCCCATATAGTGACTCATTCTGTCTATATATAGTGACTCATTCTGTCTACATAGTGCTACACACTGCCCAAATAACTCCACATTCCGCTTATATTGCACTATATACTGCCCATAACAATAACCAAATACTGGCCATATAGTCCCAAATACTATCCATACAGTGCCCATATAGTCTCAGATACTGCCAATAATAGTGTCACATTCTGTACACAAAATGCCATTTACTGCTCAAATCTGGTTCCATACAATGCCAATAGAGCACCACATACTGCCCATATACTGCCACATACTGCCTATACAGTGCCATACAAAGCCCATAGACACCACACACAGCCCATACAGTGCCATACAATGCCCATAGAGCACTACATATTTGGCCCCATAAAACCTGCCACATAATACCCATAGACTACCACATAACGCCCACAAACAAATGTCCCATAGACACCACATAACTGCCCCCAATAACTGCCAACATACTGCCCATAAGTGCCATACCATGATGCCCATAAGCACACCCACATACTGCCCCATATACTTGCACCATACTGCCCATACATTGTCCATATACATCACATACTTCCCATACAGTGCCACATACTGCCCATAGAGCACCACATAATGCCCATGTACTGCCCACTACATGCCCATAACAATGTTCCCCCATAGACACACAATACTACCCAAATCACGCCCCTATACTGCCATTCAATGCCCATAGCGCACTACATACTGCCCATATAGAGCCACATACTGCCCATATACTGCCATACAATGCCCATAGAGCACCACATACTGCCCATATAGTGTCACATACTGCCCATACAGTGCCATACAATGCCCATAGAGCACCACATACTGCCCATAAACTGTCACATACTGCCCATACAGTGCCATACAATGTCCATAGAGCACTGTATACTGCCCATATAGAGCCATATACTGTCCATACCGTGCCATACAATTCCCATAGAGCACCACATACTGCCCATATATAGCCACATACTTCCCATACAGTGCCATACAATGCCCATAGAGCACCACATACTGCCCATATGCTGCCACGTACTGCCCACACAATGGCCATAGAACACCACATACTGCCCATATACTGCCACATACTGCCCATACAATGCCCATAGAGCACCACATTCTGCCCATATACTGCCCATACAGTGCCATACAATGTCCATAGACCACATACTGCCCATATACTGCCACAATACGCCCCATAATAGTGCCCCCATACAAAGCCCAAGAAGCACCACCTTACCCGCCCATATACTGCCCATAAAATGCCCATAGAGCACCACATTCTGCCCATATACTGCCCATAAAAACTATGGCCCCCCCCCCATAAGAGCACCACCCATACAGCCCCATATACTGCCACATACTACCCATACAAAGGCCACTAGAAGCACCACATACCCCCTGCACATATACTGGCCCAAAAGTGCCATACAATGTCCATAGACACCACATACTGCCCATATACTGCCACATACTGCCCATACAGTGCCATACAATGCCCATAGAGCACCACATACTGCCCATATAGTGCCATAAAATGCCCATAGAGCACCTCATACTGCCCATATATAGTCACATACTTCCCATACAATGCCCATACAATGCCCATAGAGCACCACATTCTGCCCATATACTGCCACATACTGCCCATACAATGTCCATAGACCACATACTGCCCAAATACTGCCACATTCTGCCCATATAGAGCCATATACTGTCCATACAGTGCCATACAATGTCCATAGACACCACATACTGCCACATACTGCCCATACAGTGCCATTCAATGCCCATAGAGCACCACATACTGCCCATATACTGCCTATACAGTGCCCATAGAGCACCACATACTGCCCATATAGAGCCATATACTGCCCATACAGTGCCATACAATGCCCATAGAGCACCACATACTGCCCATATACTGCCTATACAGTGCCATACACTGCCCATAGAGCACCACATACTGTCCATACAGTGCCATACAATGCCAATATAGTCTCGGATATTGCCCATATACTGCCCCACACTGCCCATATACTGCCACATACTACCCATGACCAGGTGCCATACAATTCCCAATAACACCACATTACGCCCATAAACTGTCACATACTGCCCATATCATGCCCATAGAGCACCACATACTGCCCATCTACTGCCACATACTGCCCATATAGAGCCATATACTATTCATACAGTGCCATACAATGCCCATAGAGCACCACCATACTGGCCCAAATGTGCCACATAGACTGCCCCATATCCTGCACAATACTGCCCAAAACAATTTCCATAGAATACTACATACTGCCCATATAGAGCCATATACTGCCCATACAGTGCCATACAATGCCCATAGAGCACCACATACTGCCACATACTAAACCCAATACCGTGCATACCAAAGTCCATAGAAACAACTAACAACACTACCCCCAAATATAGAGCCATATACTGCCCATATACTGCCACACACTGCCCATAGAGCACCACATACTGCCCAATATAGAGTCCACATACCTGCCCCAATACATGCCTAACAAAGCCATAACACCACATACTGCCACATAATGTCCATAGAACACCACATACTGCGCATACAATGCCCATAGAGCACCACATTCTGCCCATATACTGCCACATAACAGCCCCAAACAAGCCATACAATGTCCCATAGACCACGAACTGGCCCATACTGCTGCCCATACAAATCCCAAAAAGCACCAACATTCAGCCCGATAACTGGCCACAACCTGCCCATACAAATGCCATAAGACAACCAACATAACTTAGCCATATACTGGCCTATCCTGGCCCATAAGCACCCACATCTGCCCATATAGAGCCATATACTGTCCCAACAGTTGCCAACAAATCCATATGAGGCACCACATACCTGCCCTAAAATAGCCCACATACTGCCCATATAGTGTCACATACTGCCCCATACATCCAGACAATGCCCAGTAGAGCACTGCAATACTTGCCCATATTTGAGCAATATACTATTCCATACAGTCCCCATACAATGCCCATAGACACCACATACTACCCCCCCCACCCCCCCCCAACCACCCACCAAGATACTGCCCAGAAACGCAACAATATGCCCCATACAGTCCATACATCCCTTAAACACCCTGCCACACAGAAAAAACAAATCCGTCTAAACCCACATGTATGTATCGCATATTCGATATATATCGTGATCCCTAGTATATGGGCGGCCCGTGCCCCGCCGGCCCCAGTGACGTCACCGCTGGATATTATTATAATATAACAGACCTGGCCACATCTGTAACGTGTCCGTAACCTTCTCAGGTGTCACTTATTAACGAGGTAACAAAATTGTTACAAATTTATAAACTAACAATTTCAACAATAAATCATAATTCAGCACAATCTGCAGAGCATCTCACTCTGTAGATCTGTATACAACCTGCAGCGCATCTCACCCACTGTAGATCTATGTACAATCTGCAGAGCATCTCACCCACTGTAGATCTATGTACAACCTGCAGAGCATCTCACCCACTGTAGATCATGTAACAATCCTGCAGAGCATACACCCTGTAAGACTATTGAACAAACCAGGCAGAGCAAATCTTACCTCATACAGATTCTATGTAAAACCGCAGAGCTCCCCCCTGCTTAGATCCATGATAGCCTGCAAGCCTTCTTGTCCTTCTCCCCTGCTGGGTAAATCCCTTGTATAGCCTGCAGAGCATCTCACCCGCTGAATAAACCCCTGTAGATATATGTACAAACTGCAAAGCATCTCATCTACTCCAATTACACTCAGTCCACCTGCAGCTCAGAGCATATAGCGCAGCTACAGTTCTGCAGAGCATCTCACTTTCTTATATACATACATCTCAGTGTAGCTACAAACCTGCAGAGCATCTCACCTCCAGAAAAAGTTCATACATTTGGCAGCTACAGCTAGCAGATCACCCTCAGTAGTTGTCTATTCACTTATGCATCTCACCTGCTGCTCGGTATTGTTAGTGAATATACAGCCCTGCAGACCATCTCACCTCTAGTTATGCATTCAGATCTCCAAGACGAATTATCAGCAACTTCGAAAATCAAATAGAGGAACCTGCAAGAACAGTCTCACACCCTCGTGGTAACTCAGCTCCTGCAGAACATCTCAAATAAAAAAAACCAAAAAAAAACCCTCGGTGTAGCTGCAGCTCTGCAGAACATCTCTCCCCTCCCCCCCGGGCTTGCTGGTAACCGTATGGCTAGTGGTCCAAGGTGCCCAAGCTCTCGGTGCAGCCGCCCGGCCCTCCGCATCATGATCCCGGCGGCGGCAGGTGTTTATAGTCCAGCGGAATATCAAGCGCGGGATGTCAATAGCCAGCCCCCCGGGGGCCCAACGGGACGCAGCGCCCTCCCTGCTGCATGTGGGGCCCGAGACTAACCACTCTACAGGCCGCCACCAATGACATCTGAAGCCCCCGCTCCCCTCAGAGCCCGCTGGGCGGTAGATGCTGCCTCTCCTCCGGTGTCAGTCCCCTCCACTGCCGGGCTTTGCGTTCTGATTCATAAGCAGGAAGCTCAGGATAACATAATTACTGGAAGGATAGGAAATGGATGGGAAAAGAAATTTCCCTTGTCCCATCACATTACTGGCTTCCTCTCATCACCCGTCCCATGGACCCCCCCCCCCCCCCCCCCCCACCACACCCAAATAAACGGCCCCCATCCCTATACTTAGGTCCTATTTTTTAACAATCACTGGTCCCTTTGTGATTAGGCCCCTGAAGATTACTGCCTATTGGCACCCCTGCCTTCCCATAGTGTCGAGTGACCACAGAGATCTCCACTATGATGTCCAGAGGAGCTCACACTGCTGCAGGCTCCATTACTATCAATTTACGGCAACGTCTCCATTCACTGAAAGCAGAGAACGTCTCCATTTCACCTGAACCAGCAGAGAACGTCGCCCATTCACTGACCAGCGAGAAACGCCTCCATTTCACTGACACCGAGAAACGCCCAGTCTACTGACACCGAGAACGTCTCCATCCACTACAGCAAGAACGTCTCCATTCTCTGACAACGAGAACGTCCTCCATTCCTGACAGCGAGAACGTCCTCCATTCACTGACAGCAGAGAACGTCTCCCAATTCACTGACAGCAAAGAAACGTCCCTCCATTTTCACTGACGCAGAGAACGTCCTCCATTCACTACAGAAAAAGAAAACGTATCCATTCCCAAGACACGAGAACTCCCTCATTCACTGACAGCAAAAACCGTCTCCATTCCACTGGACAGCAAAGAACGTCTCCATTCACTGACAGCGAGAACTCCCATTCACTGACTGCGAGAACATTTCCATTCACTGCACACAACAAAGAAACGTCCTCCATTCACTGACACGAGAAACGTCGTCCATTCACTGACAACGCGAGAACCTCTCCATTCACTGACAGCAAGAACTACTCCATCAACTGAAAGCAGAGAACGTCCTGCCAATTCACTGACAGCGAGAAACGTCCCCTCCATTCACTGATACAACAAAGAAAACTCTCCATCCACTGACAGCACTGAAACGTCACCATTTACCACTGAACAGCGAGAACGTCTCCATTCACTGACAGCACAGAAACGTCTCCATTCCACCTGACGCGAGAAACGTCTCCATTCACTGACAGCGAAAACGTCTCCATTTCACTGACAGCGTGAACGTCTTCTCCATTCACAGACATCGAGAAAACGTCTCCGATGTCACTGACAGCAAAACGTTTCCATCACGACAGCGAAAAAAATAACGTCACCATTCACTGACAGCAAAGAACGTTTCCAATCACTGACAGGGAAAAGAAACCCTCCATTCAACGAACACCAGAGAATCCTCCATTTCATGACAGAAAGAACTCCCTCCCATTTCACTTACAGCAGAGAAACCCCCTCCATTCCACGTTGACCAGCAGAGAAATCGTCTCCCATTCACTGACCAGCAAGAACGTCTCCATTCACTACAGCAAGAACTCTCCATTCCAACTGACAGCAGAAACGTCTCCCATTCACTGACAGCAGAACCTCTCCATTCACGACACGAGAACTCTCCAATCACTGACAGCAAAGAGAACTACCTCCATTTCCACTGAACCGAGATCCGTCTCCCATTCACTGACAAGCAGAAACGCTCTTATTCACTGACACCAAAGAATGTCCTCCATTCACTGACCAGCGAGAAAACCGCTCCTTCACTAAAAAACAGAAAGAACGGTTTTTCCCCATCACTGACCAAGCGAAGAACGTCTCCAATTCACTGTCAGCCAAGAAGTCTCCCATTCACTGACTGCAAGAAACTTCCTCCCATTCACTTACCAGCAAAGAACTCCTCCCCATTCAACTGACAAAGCAAAGAACGTCCCTCCATTCAACTGACAAGACGAGAACGTCTCCATTCACTGACAGCAAAACGCTCCAATCACTGACAGCAAAGAACTCCCATTCCATCTGACACAAGAACGTCCTCCATTCACTGACAAGGAAACAACGTCTCCATTCCAACTGACACGAGAACGTCATCCATTCACTGACAGGCAGAGAAACCGTCTCCATTCACTGACAGCAAGACCGTTTTCCCATTCACTGACAGCAAAGGAACGTTTTTCCAGTCAACTGAACCAGCGAGTACGTCTCCATTCCTCTGACAGCAGAGAACATCTTCCATTCACTGACAGCAACCAACTCTCCATTTCACTGACAGAAAAAGAACTCTCCATTCACTGACAGAAAAGAACGCTCCATTACTGACAGCAGAAACTTACCTCCATTCCCTGAAAGCAGCGACTCTCCCAATTACTGACAAGCGAAACGTCTCCATTCACGGACAGCAGAGAACTCTTCCAATTCACTGACAGCGAGAAACGTCCTCCCATTCACAGACAGCAGAACGTCTCCATTCAACGACAGCCGAAACCTCCAATCACCTGACAGCCAAGAACGTCTCCCATTCCACTGACCATCAGAGAAACGACCCTCCCATTCACTGACAGCAAAGAACTCTCCATACACTGCCATCGAAAAAGCCTACGCCCATTCCACTTGACATCAGAAACGTCTCCCTTTCACTGACAGAAAGAACATCTCCAATCACTGACCAGCAAAGAAAGACTCATTCACTGACAGCGAGACGTATCTCCCATTTCACTGACAGCGAGATCCGTTCCCTCCATCACCGACTAGCGAGAAACTCTCCATTCACTGACCAGCGAGAACGTCTCCATTCACTGACAGGAAAGAACGTCTCCATTCACTGACACCGAGAACGTCTCCATTCACTGACACCGAGAACGTCTCCATTCACTGACAGCAGAGAACGTCTCCATTCAACTGACCGCAGAGAACGTCTCCATTTCACTGAACAGCAAGAGAACGTCTCCATTCAACTGACACAGGAGAACCGTCTCCATCAACTGACAGCAGAGACCTCTCCATTACACTACAGCAGAGAACGCTCCATCACTGACACGAGAAAACGTCCTCCATTCACTGACAGCAGAACGTCCTCCATTCACTGACAGGAAAGAACTCCCAGTCACTGACACCCGAGACACGTCTCATTCCACTGAACACCCGATGAACGTCTCCCATTCCCCTGACAGCAGAGAAACGTCCCCTCCATTTTTCACCTGACAGCAAAGGAAACGACTCCATTCAACTGACACCAGAGAAACGTCTCCATTCACTGACAGCAGAGAAACTCTCCCCATTCACTGACAGCAGAGAACGTCTCCATTCACTGAACAGCAAGAGAACGTCTCCATTCCGACACCAAGAACGTCGCCATTCCAACTGACAGCAGAGAACGTCCTCATACACTGACAGCAAAAACGGTACCTTCCATTCACTGACACCAGAGAACGGTCCCTCCCATTCACTGACCAGAAAAGGAAACGACCTCCAAAAGTATGTTTTTCACTGACAGGAAAAAAAACGTCTCCAATCACTGACCAGCGAAAACCGTCTCCATCTCAACTGACAAAAGAACGACTCCCATTCCACGTTGAACACGAGAAACGTCTCCCATCCAACTGACAGCAAGAACCTTCCCATCACTGACAGCAAGAACGTCTCCATTCACTGACAGGAAAAGAAACGTCTCCGCCAACACTGACAGCCGAGAAACGTTCTCCAATCACTGACAGCAAGAACGTCTCCATTTCACTACAGCAAGAACGTCCCATTTCCACCTGAACATCGAGAACGTCGCCAATTCACTGACAGCAGAGAAACTCTCCATTCACTGACAGGAAAAGAACGTCACCATTCACTGACAGCGAGAAACGTCCTCCATTCAACAGACCAGAGAACGGTCTCCATTCAACTGACACCAGAGAACTCCCTCCCTTCACTGACACCAGAGAAACGCCTCCATTTCACTGACAGCAAGAACATCTCCATTCACTGACAGCAAAAAAAACGTCCTCCATTCACTACAGAAAAAAACGTCTCCATTTTTCACTGACACGAGAACGTCTCCATTCAAACTGACCGCGCAAACGTCTCCATTCACTGACTGCGAAAGACCCTTTCACTGACAGCAGAACGTCCCCATCACTGACAGAAAAAACTCTCCATTTGCCACATGACAGCGAAAAACGTCTCCATTCCACTGACATGATAATACGTCCTCCCATTCAACTGACAAGCGAGAAACGGCTCAATCCACTGACAGGAAAGAACGTCCTCCATTCACTGACAGCAGAGAACGACTCCCTAGCAACTGACAGCAAAAGGAACTCGCCATTCACTGAACAGCGAGAAACGTCTCCAGTTCACAGACAGCGAGAAGCGACTCCATTCACTGACAGGAAAAAAGACGTCTTCCATTCATGAAACCGAGAACGTCCCTCCATTCCATGACCAGCAGAGAACCGTCTCCATTTCACTACCAGCTAGAACGTCTCCATTCACTGACACCAGAGACGTCCTTCCTTCAACTGACACAAAGAAAACGTCCTCCATTCCACTGACAGCAAACTTCCTTCCGAATTCAGCTGACAGCAAAGTAACCGTCCTCCATTTTCCCACTGACAGCGCGAGAACTCTCCATTCACTGACAGCAGAGAACTCTCCATACCCACTGACAATAGAGAAACGACTCCAATCACGACAGCGAAACGTCCTTCCATCACTGACAGCAGCAAAAGAAACGTCCTTCCATTTCACTGACAGCAAGAGAACGTCCCCATTCACTGACAAAAAAAGAAACCTCCATCACTGACAGCGAAACGTCCTCCATTCACTGACAGCAAAAGAACGACTCCTTTCACTGACAGCAGAGAACGTCTCCATTCACTGACAGCGAGAGCCGTCTCCATTTCACCTGACAGCAAAGACGTCCTCCATTCACTTACAGCCAAGAACTCCTCCATTCAACTGACAGCAAAGAACGCTCCCATTTCCACTGACAGGAAAGAACGTCTCCATTCACTGACCCGAGACGTCTCCATTCCACTTGACAGAAAGAAACTCCTCCATCACTGACAACCAGAGAACTCTCCATTCACTGACAGCAGGAACGTTTCCATTCAACTGAACAGCAAAGAACTCTCCATTCACTGACACCAAGAACGTCTCATTCCATCACTGACACCAAAACGTCTCCAATACACTGACAGCGAGAACGTTTTCCATCCACTGAACAGCAAAGAAAAGTCTCCATTCACTGACACCGAGAACGTCTTCCATTCACTGACAGAAAAAGAACCGTCTCCCATTCACTACAGCGAGAACGCATTCCATTTCACTGACAGCAAAGAAACCTCATTCCACTGACATGCGATGAACGCCTCCATCATTCACTGACAGCAAGAACGTCTCCATTCACTGACAGCAACAGAACCCGTCCCCATTCCTGACCAGCGAGACGGTCTCCATTCACGACAGCAAAGAAACTCACAGTCTACTGACAGCGAGAACGTCTCCATTTCAACGAACAAGCAAAGGAACGTCTCCATTTTCACTGGACAGCGAGAACGTCTTCCATTCACTGACAGCAAAATAACTCTTCCAATTCACTGAACGGAAACGTCCTCCCATCACTGACAGCAAAGAAACGTCTCCATTCACTGACAGCAGAGAACTCCTCATTCACTGACAGCGGAACGTCTCCATTCACTGACAACCAAAACGTCTCCATTTCAACTGACAAAAAGAACGTCTATCCATTCACTGACCAGCGAGAAAACGACCCATTCACTGACAGCAAAGAGAATCGTTCCTCCAGTCACTACAGCGAGAAACGTCTTCCATTCACTGAACAGCAATATACGTCCTCCATTTCCACTGACACAGAGAAGTCCCTCCATCACATGACAGAAAAGAACGTCCCCATTTCACTGACAAGCAGAGAACGTCCTCCAATTTCACTGACAAGCAAAGAACTCTCCATTGCACTGACAGCGAGAGCGACTCCATTCACACAGCAAAGAACGTCCTCCCATTCCACTGAGACAGCAAGAGAACGTCCTCCATTCACTGAACAGCAAAGAAGTCTCCCATTCACTGACAGCGGAACTCTCCATTTCACTGACAGCGAAGAACTCACATTTCACTGTACAGCCAGGAAACGTCTCCATTCACTGACAGCTAAGAAACGTTCCCCCCCCACCACATCCCACCCCCATTCACTGACCAGCGAGAAAACGTCCCTCATTTACTGAACAGCGAAGAACGTCCCTCATTTCAACTGACAGCGAGAACGTTTCCATTCACTGACACGAGAACTCTCCATTTCACTGACACCAAGAACGTCACCATTCACTACAATAAAGAACGTCTCCATTCACTGACGCGAACATCTCATTCACTAGACAGCAAGAAACTCTCCATTCACAGACAGCGAGAAACGCCTCCATTACATCTGACAGCAAGAAACGTCTCCCATTTCCACTGACAGCAGAGAAACGTCTCCATTTCAAGACCAGAAAAGAACGTCCTCCATTCACTGACAGCAGAGAACTCTCCATTCCCACTGACCAGCAAAGAACGACCTCCCATCACTACAGCGAAGCGTCCTCCATTACACTGACAGCAAAAGTCCCATTCCACTGACAGCAGAGAACGTCTCCCCAATTCACAGACAGCAAAAGAAACGTCCCACCCCATTCACTGACAGCGAGAAACTCCTCCATTCACTGACAGCGAGAACGTCCCCTCCCATACCACCTGACAGCAGAGAAACGTCTCTATTCACTGACAGCAAAGAATGTCTCCATTCACTGACACGAGAACGTCTCCATTCACTGACAGCAAAGGAACGACTCCCCATTCATGACAGCGAGAAACGTCCTCCATTCACTGACCACGAAAGAACGTCCTCCCATTTCACTACGGCAGAGAACGTCTCCATTCACTTGACACCAGAACGTCTCCCATCACTGACCGGAAAGAACCGTCCTTACCAATCACTGACACCAGAGAACAGTCACCATTCACTGACAGCATAGAACTTTTATTACCATTCACTGACTACAAAGAAACGGCCCTCCATTCACTGACACCAAAACGTCCCTTCCATTTCCACTGACACCAAGAACGCTCCAATCACTAGTAGACAGCGAGTACTCCTCCCAATTCACTACAGCAAAAGAAAAAGTCTCCATTCACTGACCACAAAGAAACTCCCATTCCCACTGACACCGAGAACGTCTCCATTCACTGACCAGGAAAAGAACGTCTCCACTTCACTGACAGCGAGAAACGTCTCCATCACCGAAAGGCAGAGAACGTCTTCCATTCACTAACCGAGAAACGTCTCCATTCCACTGACAGGAAAGGAACGTCTCCAATCAACTGACAGGAAAGAACGTCCTCCATCACTGACAACCAGAGAACTCTCCCATACACTGACAGCAAAGAAACGCTTCCATTCACTGACACAAGAACGCTCCATTTCACTGGGGGGACCACCCAAGAATACGTCTCCATTCACTGACACCAGACAACTGTCTCCATCACTGACAGCGAGAACGTTTCCATTCACTGACAGCAAAGAACTCTCCATTCACTGACACCGAGAACGTCTCCATTCACTGACAGCGAGAACGTCTCCATTCACTGACAGGTAAAGACACGCTCCATTCACTGAACAGCAAGAGAAAAGTCTCCATTCACTGACAGCAAAGAACGTCTCCATTTCACCTGACAGCGAAACTCTCCATTCCACTGACAACGAGAACGTCCGTTCCATTCACTGACAGCAAGAAACGTCCTCCCATACACGACACGAGAACACTCCAATCACTGACACAAGAGGAACGTCTCCATACACTGACACAAGAACTCTCCATTCACTGACAAGCAAGAACGTCTCCATTCACAGACACGAGAACTTCTCCATTCACTGGACAGCAAAGAACGTCTCTTTCACTGACAAGCAGAGAACGTCTCCATTCACTGGACAGCAAAGAACGTCCCATTCACTGACAGCAAAGAACGTCTCCATTCACTGACAGCGAGAACGTCTCCATTCACTGACACCAAAGAACGTCTCCATTCACTGACAGCGAGAACGTCTCCATTCACTGACGCAAGAAACGCCTCCATTCAACTGACAGAAAAAGAACGTCTCCATTTCCACTGACAGCTGAGAAACTCTCCATTCACTGACAAGAAAAAGAACCGTTCCTCCATTCACAGACAGCGAGAACGTCCCCCTCCATTCCTGGAACAGCGAGAACATTTCCATTCACTGACAGAAAGTAACGTCTCCATTCACTGACACGAGAACGTCCTCCCTTCACTGACAGCGAGAAACTTCCCCCTCCATCACTGACAGCAAATAACTCTCCATTCACTGACAGCGAAAAAGAGAACGTCTCCATTCACTTACTGCGAGATCGTCTCCATTCACTGACAGAGCGAAACGTCTCCATTCCACTGACCAGCGAGAAAAAAACGTCTCCATTCACTGAACAGCGAGAACGACTCCATTCACTGACAGCGAGAAACGCTCCATTCACTGACAAGCAAGAACGTTCCATTCACTGACAGCGAGACGTCTCCATACACTGACAAGCAAAGAAAGTTTCCCATTCACTGACAGGAAAGAACGTCTCCATTCCTGACAGCAAGAGAAACGTCTCCTTCCACTGACAAGAAAGACGTCCTCCATTCACATGAACAGCAGAGAACGTCCCTCATTCACTGACAGCAGAGAACGTCTTCCATGCCCTGACAGCAAGAACGCTCCATTCACTGACAGAAGCAAGAACTCTCCATTCAAATGACAGCGAGAACGTCTATCCATTCACTGACAGCAAGAGAATCGTCTTCCATTCAACTGACACGAGAACGTCCACCATTTCACTTAGAACACAAGAGAACTCCTCCATTCACTGACACCGAGAACGACCCTTCACTGACAGCAGAACGTCTCTATTCACTGACAGCAAAGATGTCTCCATTCGCTGAACCAGCGAGAACCGTCTCCCATTCACTGACAGATTGAAACTTTTTCCATTCACCTGACTAGCGAGAACTCTCCATTCACTGGACAGCAAGAAACGTCTTCCATTTTCACTGACACAGAGAACTCTCCATTCACTGACAGCAAAGAATCTCCATTCACTGACAGCAAGAACGTTCTCCATTCCACAGCCAGCCCCAAAACGAGAACGTCCTCCATTCACTGACAGCAGAGAACGTCTCCCCAATTCACTGAACCATCAAAGAACGACCCATTCCACTGACAGCAAGAAACGTCTCCATTCACTGACAGGAAAGAACGTCTCCATTCACTGACAGCCAGAACGTCTCCATTCACTGACAGCAGAGAACGTCTTCCATTCCCACTGACAGCAGAGACCTTGTTCCGATCTCACTGACAGCAAAGAACGTTTTCCATTCACTGAACGCGAGAACGTCTCCATTCCACCTGTCCGAGAACGTCCCACCATTCACTGACAGCGAGAACGTCCTCCCTTCACTGACACGAGAACTCTCCCATTTCACTGAACAGCAAGAACGTCACCTCCATTCACTGACAGCAGAGAAACGTTTCCATTCAACTGACAGCAAAGAACGTATTTCCATTCACTGACAGCGAGACGTCTTCCATTCCACTGGAACAAGCAAAACAAACAACGTCTTCCATTCTTTCACTGAACCAGAAAAAGAACGTCTCCATTTTTTCACTGCACAGCGAGAAACGTCTTCCGATTCACAGACAGCCGAGAGAACGTCTCCATTCCACATGACAGCCAAAGAACGACCCCCTTTCCACCATTCACTGACAGCAGAGAACTCTCCATTCACTGACAGCAGAGAACGTCTTCCCAATCACTGGACAGCCAGAGAACGTCTCCCTTTCAACTGACACGAAACGTCTCATTATCACTACAGCGAGAACGTCCCTCCATTCACTGACCAGCAGGAAAACGTCTCCATTCACTGACATGCAGAGAACGTCTCCATTTCACTGACATCTAAGAACTCTTCCATACACTTGACAGCGAGAACTCGTCCATTCACGACGCAAAACGTCGTCCATTCCACTGACAAAAGAAACGTCTCCATTCACTGACAGCAAAAGAACGTCTCCCATTCACTGACCAGCGAGAACGTCTCCATCACTGACAGCAGAGAACCGTCCCATTTTCACTTGACCACCAGAACGTCCTCCATTCACTGACAGGAAAAAACGTCTCCATTCACTGACAGCAAGAACGTCTCCATTCACTGACAGCGAGAACGTCTCCATTCACTGACAGCGAGAACTCCTTCCATTCAACCTGTCAGGAAGAAACTCTCCATGTCACTGACAGCGAGAAACGTCCTCCAGTCCCAACTGATGACACAAGAACCTCCCATTCAACCCTGACAGCAAGAACTCCTCCTTCCATTCCACTGACAGCGTGAACTCTCCATTCACTGACATCAGAGAAACGGTCCCCCCCATCCACGACAGGAAAGAACGTCCTCCCATTCAACTGACAGCCGAGAAACGTCTCCATTCACTACAGCAAGGAACTCTTCCCAGTCACTGACTTACAAGAAACGGTCTCCAACACTGACAGCGAGAACTCCTCCATTCACTGACAGCAAAAGAGAAACACTCCATTCACTGACAACACCAGAGAAACGTCTCCCATTCACTGACAGCAAGAACATCTCCATTCACACTGACAAGCTAGAACGTCTCCCATTCCACCTGACAGAAAAAACCGTCCCTCCATTCACTGACAGCGAGAAACGTCCTTCCATTCACTACACGAGAGAAACGACCCTCCATTCACTGACCTGGAAAAAAACGTCTCCATTCACTGACAAGCGAGAACGTCTCATTCACTGACATGCAGAGAATACGTCCCCACCCATTCACAGACACCAAGAAAGAACGTCGTCCATTCACTGAACACCAGAGAACTCCTCCATTTCAACTGACCAGCAAGAGAACATCTCCCATTCACTGACAGCAAAGATCGTCCTCCCCATTCACTGACAGGAAAAAAAACGTCTCCATTCACTGACAGCGAGAACTCTCCATTCAACTGACAGCGATAACGTCCCGCCATTCACTGACAGCGAAGAACGTCCCATTCACTGACAGCGAGAAAAACGTCCCACGCATTCACTGACAAAAGAACGTCTTCCCAATTCACTGACAGCGGAGAAATCGTGCTCCTTCACTGACCAGCGAGTAACGACTTCCATTCACTGAACAGGGAAAGAACGTCTCCATTCACTGACAGCTAGAACGTCTCCATTCACTGACAGGAAAGAACGTCTCCATTCACTGACAGCGAGAACGTCTCCATTCACTGACAGCAGAGAACGTCTCCATTCACTGACAGCGAGAACGTCTCCATTCACTGACAGCAGAGAACGTCTCCATTCACTGACAGGAAAGAACGTCTCCATTCACTGACAGCGAGAACGTCTCCATTCACTGACAGCAGAGAACGTCTCCCATTTCACTGACAGCTAGAACTCTCCCCATTCACTGACACAAGAACTCTCCAATCACTGACAGCAAAGAACCAGTTCTCCAAATTCACTGACTAGCAAGGAACGTCTCCATTCACTGACAGCAAAGAACGTCTCCCATTCACTGGAAGCGAGAAACGTCTCCAGCCACTGACAGCAGAGAACTCTCCATTTTTCACTTGAAAGCAGAGAACGTCTCCCATTCACAGGACAATCAAAGAACGTCTCCATTCAACTGACAGCGAGAAACGCCTCCATTCACTGGACAGCAAAGACACGTCTTCCATTCACTGACAAGCAGAGAACGTACGCCATCACTGACAGCGGAGAGCGTCTCCTTCCACTGACGCAAAGAACGCTCCATTCACTGAACAGCAGAGAACGTCCCCTTCCATTCACTGGACACAAAAGAAACGTCTTCCATTCACCAGACAAGGAAAGACGTCTCCCATCACTGACAACAACCGTGAACGTCCATCCATTCCACTGAACAGAAAGAGAACTCTACATTCTCTGACACCAGAGAACGTCCTCCATTCACTGAACAGCAAGAAAACTTTCCATTCAACTGACAGCAAAGAAAACTGCCCATTCACTGACACACCAGAGAACTCTCCATTACTGACCCCAGAGAACGCGCCATTCACCGACACGAGAAACGTTTTTTTCCATTCACTGACTGCGAAAGAACGGCTTCCATTCCAATGACACCGAGGAACGTCCTCCATTCACGACATAGAAAGAAAGTCCTCCCATTCACTGACAGCGAGAACGTCTCCATTCACTGACAGCAGAGAACGTCTCCATTCACTGACAGCGAGAACGTCTCCCTGTCACTTGACAGCAACGCACTCCTCCGATTTCAACTGACAGCAAAGAACTATTCCATTCACAGACAGCGAGAACGTCTCCAATCACTGACAGCAAAAAACGTCCTCCCATTTCCCACTGACACGAGAAGCGTCTCCATTCACTGACAGCAAAGAACGTCTCCATTCACTGACCAGCAAGAAACGTCTTCCCATTCACTGACAGCTGAGAACGTCCTCATTCACTGACACCAAAACGTCTCCATTCACTACAATAAAGAACGCTCCATTGCACTGACACGAGAACGTCTGTCCCCATCACTGACGCAAGAACGTCTTCCATTCACTTGACAATACAGAAACGTCCCTCCAGAATCACTGACAGCAAGAACGTCTCCATTCCACTGACAGCAGAGAACGTCCCTCCATTCACTGACGAAAAAACGTCTCATTTCACATGACAAACACAGAGAACGTCTCCTTCACTGACAAGCAAGACCGTCTCCAATCCACGACAGCGAGAGCGCCTCAATTCACTGACAGCAAAGAACGTCTCCAAATTCACTGAACCAGGCCAGCGAACGTCATCCCTTTCCAACTGACAGCAAAAGAACTTCTCCCAATCACTGACCAGCGAGAACGACACCATTCACAGACACGAGAACGTCTACCATTCACTGACAGCAAGAAAACGTCTCCATGCACTGACAGCAAAGAACCTCCCAATCACTGACAGCGAGAACGTCTCCATTCACCTGAACAACAAATAGAAACGTCTCCATTCTCTGACACCAGAGAAACTCCTCCACCATTCACTGACAGCAAAGAACGACTCCATTCACACTGACAGCGAAACGTCTCCAATTCACTGACAGCAGAGAACGTCTCCCATTCACTGACAGCAAAGAACGACCTCCATTCACTGACCAGCCGAAACGTCCCTCCATTCACTGACGAGCAGAGAACGTCGTCCCATTCGACTGACAGCAAAGAACGTCTCCATTCACTGACCCAGCAGAGAAACGTCTCCATTCCACTGACAAGCAAAAGAAACTTCTCCATTCACTACAGCCGAGAACGTCTCCATCACTTGACAGCAAGAACCGTGATCACCCATTCACTGACAGAAAAAGAACGTCTCCATTCACTGACAGCAAAGAACGTCTCCATTCACTGACACCAGAAACGTACTCCATTCACTGGAACAGCAGAGAAACGACCTCCATTCGACTGACCAACCAATGGACGTCCCTCCATTCACTGACAGGAAAAAGAAAACCCGTCCACTTCCTCCATGTCACTGACAACGCAAGAACGTCTCCATTCACTGACAGCAAGAACGTCTCCATTCACTGAAAAGGAAAGAACGTCACCATTCACTGAAAAGCGAGAAGTCTCCATTCACTGACACCAGAGAACGTCTCCATTCACTGACAGCAAAGAACGTCTCCATTCACTGACAGCGAGAACGTCTCCATTCACTGACAGCAGAGAACGTCTCCATTCACTGACAGCAGAGAACGTCTCCATTCACTGACAGCAAAGAACGTCTCCATTCACTGACAGCAAGAACGTCTCCATTCACTGACCAAAAGACTTCCATTACTATACCCAAAGAACGTCCCATTCACTGACAGGAGAAGTTT
>JAODAL010045281.1:0-32085 GCA_025379985.1 Phyllomedusa bahiana | reverse complement strand
AATTTTAAACCCCCTAGGGGCCCCTAATACATTTGTGGGGGAGACGCGTCAAGGTATCCCTCTTATCTTGGGTGCCAGCATGCTAGAGGAGCTGCGGGATTCATCGTCGTTATACCCGGCAGGCACTTAAGCTAAGTATCGATTCATTTATCCAACTTGAATGGGAAGTACATGTGTTGTAGTATATGCGTTGTAATAGCTTTATTCTTTTTCCACAGCGAATTTAGAATCCCCTGATGAACCCTAATACAGTACGGGGGAAACGCGGTCGGGTTTAGCTGGGATATAAAGGTGTTTACACACGCATGTAGTGACATTGCCTGTCATTAAAGCGGAGCCGCTTTTTTTTCGGGGGATTACTCCACTGACAGACAGTGCACAGTATGCTGTATCATCTAGGTATGTAGTGGTAGTATATAGGGGTTAAGATATTAATATTTTAGCAAATTTAGTAAAAGTTATGTTTTAACAGGGATTATTATTTGCAGAGTCCATGATGTCCAATTGGCACAGGGTAGGTTAAGCGAGTCTGGGTTGGTCGTCCATCCACTTCAATGCATGAAATGTAGTCAGGAGAAAGTATGACGTCCGGTGGAATGTCAGAAGTTTTCAGAACCAATCTAGCTGCACCTGTATCTACAAGGAAAGGAAGTTGGTGGCCATTAATTTGAAGATTGACGGCCCAACACGGGGTTCAGAATGACTAACAGTGGTGTTCTCTTGAAGCATTGAGAAAACGGTGGGACATGGGTTTTTGCCGGAATCCTATGCATGAGGACGATAGGAGGTGCCCTTGGGGTTTGGGAAAAAAGGCGGATAAGACACATCTTGAGGATATGCTTGTTTGCAGTGATTGTCGTTAAGATTGGTGAATTGAGGTCCAATGAATGGATTATTATTGTAGGACTGAGGTCTGCATTGTTTTTGTTGGTTGAATCTTGACGGTTGAAGATCAAAAACTTGATACTGAGGTTGAAATTGATTATATGCTTGAGGCTATTGCGGTAGTTACTGTCCATTGGTAGCAAAATTCCTTTTGTCTTCAAGAGCTTTAGCGCGGTACTGCCTCATGATATGTCCGGATTAGTTGCAGTAAAAACAAGTTTTCTGAGTTCGGCCTTGTCCGCCAGGGTGTGTGCGTTAGACATTCCGTGAACCATTAGGTCCATATGAGTTGATGGGTTGAGGTCCCGGGTATATTTGTGCTGGTTTATTGTACAGTACAGTCTCAGGAGTCTGGGATGTAGGGTCCTTTGGGAGCTCCTGAAGTAGGGACAAAAGTAAACTTTTTCAATTGTTGGGATGAATCAGTCTGTGCCTTAGCAATGGAGAGAAGTTGACTTTCGGATAACTCTGCATATTTTGCTCGCTTAGTTTTAAAGTCCCAAATGGGTTTAAGTAAACCTATAACAAACGCCATTAAAAAGAGGATTTTGTGCGCGTTAGTGTTCATGTCAAATCCATGGTCCTGGAATAAGGCAGACATCCGGTGATAAAAATTCTCCATGGATTCAGTAGGACTCTGAGTAGAATTGAATATATTCACTGAGGATTCAGCCAAGCGTTCCTTTGCCCAAGAATAAAGACGACGGCAGAACTCTTCCCCAGATGAGTAAGTACTGATGTTCTCAACAGTGTTTTCTTGTAGGGCTGATTTGATGATAGGCCAAAAGTAATCCCCAGCCTTGATGCTGGCAACATGATATAGATCTTTCCAAGGGGCAGAATATGTCTTCTGTATCTGACTGATGCCACGGTAAAATGCTATAGGGTTTTTCTCAGGGTCTGGCATTTGGGTCAGTAGATTATTGACTTGTTCGGGTGTAAAAGGCATGTAGATTGGTTGATCCTGGGGTATTGTGGCTGGCACTGATGGATGAGAAGGTAGACCCGCCAGAGAACAGGAATCCAGTGGAGTCGGTGATGGTGGTGGTGATGCCAAAGGTGGGGGTGGGGGGCAAGTACATGAATGAGTCTGGTTCTGGTGGTGGAGGGAATGTGGGTGTTCTGAGTAATGTATCCTCTTCTAGAGCAGCAATCTGTGTGCTGTGAGCAATAGGAAAAATACTGGAGTCCTTTAATTTGAGTTGCAGATGTGGGTCCTGGCATCCTGTAGCTAATGGCAACTTGTCCTCCTCCCCGTCTTCCTCTCCATTAGCATTGAAAGTCAGAATAGCGGCTACGGAGGAGGCGGGTGTCCTAGAAGCTGTGAGCAAAGGGTTGCGTGATGGCGGAGCTGGTGGTGGTGTTTGTTGTGATGTTGCAGGTGTGCTGGCAATGACATTATCACATGACAGTTGCATATCAATGTTTACATTAGTAGTAAGTAGTGAATTGCACAGAGGAGAGGTGAGAATCGAAATGTTAGGTGTATCAAGATGGCCACTGTTCAACTTCAACCCGGAACTTCCGGATTCTTTGTATTGCTTAGGACTACAAATATGGCCACAGGAAGTGTAAGGGCGGGGTTTGGTTTTGCCTTTCCGGATACAGAGAATGTTTGGACTTCATAAAAATGGCTACATAAAATAATGGGAGGTTCTGGCACGGGAGCTGAGGGAAGAACTCTGGGAGGGGCAGGAGTTGAGGTAATACAAGGTGTGATTAGTGTTGTATGTTCCCTCCCACAATCTACGCAACTTTCAGCGTTAATGGAATTTGATGACGTCAGTCCACCAACATTGAAAGTCGCCATCTTGGAATGGCGGCAGCTCACTCCTTATACATATGCATTCTTCAAATCCTTCATTATTTTTTAAATTCAGTTTTAATGTAATTATGCTTTGCAAGACATCGTTATTTTCTTTCAGTGCTTGTCTCCACATACTAGCGTGTTATCTCTGTGATTTATGCTCGTTTACTCAGAGTGTATCATTAACTTTTCCTCTCAAAGTCTCATATATATTTGACTTTTTTCTCTTTCGATCAAAACTACTCGACTGCACTTTTGACTGAGCGCTTATTATCTTTTAGTACGCCATACAGCCGAGGGGGAGAAAAATGTGTCAGTACACCCCCTAACAGATGGCCTTTGCAATCGAAGGCCAAGGTTATACACTATGCCAGGGAACTTTCAGACGTAAAGATACAAAGTGATGTAGCTTGAATATTAAAATTAAACCCTGAATGCAGTTTTTTTACTAAGTAAACAGAACAAATTAAAACAGATGTATTTTGAGATTAAGTAATTCAAATTTCATTGTCTATACCATCTGTATAACGGCTAATCAAAAACGCAGAATCTTCTGTCTATAATAGGCTTATCAGAAACCAAGATCTTCTGTCTATAACAGGCTTATGGCTACTCTTTAACCATTTCTCTTCAGATCGTCTGTTTATAACTAGAGATGGGCGAATTGATTCTAACGAAGTGGAATTCGTTTAGAATTTCAGAAAAACTTCGTGTTCTGATCGAGTCGAACAAAACTTGGTTTTTTGGGGTACTTCGGGGTGAACGAAGTAAGCATGTGCTTTTGATGATAAAATGCTGCGAGCACAAGGCGTTACATGGGCAAAAACCTCTGGGAGAAGAGGGCATAGCCCCGCATGACATGTGCAGAGATGAAGCCAATCAGAGGGACTCCGTGGGATCTGTGTCGTCACCGGCACTATATAAGTCCGGGGGGCCGCGATGCTGGGAGCTCATACCGCTCTCACTGTAACTGATTAGGTGAAGGTGCTGCGCGCTGTTATAATAGCTGATACTAATAGAAACTATTTATATACTAGCATTTTTGGGGGTGTGTCTAATTAGTTCTCAGAAACTGCTCTCTGTAACGTTATATTTTGATTTTGTGGGGTATTGGATTATGAAGTCCAGGTGTGTGTCCAGTGCAGCTGCATATAATTTTAAATGGTATTTATGCTCACAGCACAGTGATTATCCAACGGTGATCTAGCCTGTTTCTGTTGTATTCATTTAAAAAAAACCAGCGCTTTTAAAATACCAGAATTCTTAATTCATTTTTGGCTGCTCAATTTTTTTTGCGCAATTACATCCAGGGGTTAATTAAGCGTTTGTTCTGCTGCTGTGGTGACTATAAGAAATAACGTTTATTTCACCCCCAAAAAATACATTTTTCTGTAGCATGATTCACAACGAAGGTTATTACAAGTTTTCCTCTTGTTGTGTGTAGCGTAGAAAGAAAACACGCCATTGTAACACACTACAAAGCTCGTAGTTTTTTGGTTGCCTGAATTCTTTTGCGCAAATTTACTTCCAGGGTTAATATGCGTTGTTCTGCAGTTGTACTCAGTGAACCTCCACAGAAGAAATTCTGTAGCATAATCATTATCCGAAGGTTATTAAGCCGTTTGTGCTTTTTATTCAGTAAAATACACAGAGTTTTTAAACGGCACATACAAGTCAATTTTCCTGCCCATTTTGTGGGAGCGCAATTCTATATCCAAGGGTTACCCAAGCTTCTTAGTGGGTTCATTTGGAGTCATAAAATATACAGGTGTGTAATTTATCATATACAGATATCTTCATCAAACCAGTGTCTGTACATTTTAGAACAAACAGTATGTCAGACTGAGGAGGTGGCAGGCTCTTACCTGCGAGTGCAGAGGCACATACATTCTGGAGCAGGCCCAGGTCGCAGCTCTGCAATGGGGACGTCGCAGCAGGGGTCAATCGGTGAGGCCACAATGCCGCTGTCATCTAGCGGCCTGCTGTGTTGTTCAGAACCAGGTTCTTGATGTTATGACTAGGTCATCCACTTCCTCCCAGATGACATTGAAACCCAGCCAAGAGTCAGTGGGAACATCAGAACAACTTAGTGGCTTGGCCCGGGAGCGGGTCTGCGGCCTCACCTGTCCCTCCAACCACGCCTCTGTCCCATAGGTTCCCTCAGCCAGAGATTACTATGTGGTCTGGCTCTGCGCCACTATATAGCGAGCATGAATAATTGAGGAGGCAGTCAGCAGCTACTTGGCCAAGATATTCCACTGCTTCTTGCAGTAGGCGGCAAAGTATAGATTTGAGAGTGGCATGGGGAGGTCAGGTTGTAGAGGGGTCAGCTCTTGCCATACAAGGACCGGTGGTGAGGACAGCGAGTGTGACGATGATGAAAAACAATATAGATGATGATGTTAAGGCGACGCACTAGGGCAGCGGAATGGGCAAGGGCTTCTCATGTCAGGAGAAGAGGGCAGTCAGCTTGCGCGGGTCAGGCAGCGCGCAGCCAGCAAGTGGGTTGTGTGGCCGTGAGTCAGCAGGGATAGCAGCAGGGTGAGGTCGGGAGCCAAGCGGCCACGGGGTAAAAAACCCGCTCGCAGGTCCAGAAAGTAGCGGCACAGAGCTCAGCGAGGTCCGCAGCGGCGGGCAGTAGTCACTCAGTGCGGAGCGTTTGGCGGTTATATCGATTACTCAGCGGTTGTTGGGCATTTCTTTGCAAAGGACACGGAGGAGCCGAATATGGGTATATGTAGAATCTGTAGGCAGAAAGTGAAGCGTGGCCAGGGAAGCTAAGTCGTGCACCATGGACCCTGCGTCAAACACATGCAGCGTAACAATCCGGTGGCCTGGAGAAACGTGCCGCCGCAGCAACAGCAGCAGCAGCGCCCAGTGGCACGAATGCCATTGCAAGCCAGTCAAGGCTCCCCACCTCTGGCAAGAAAGGAGCTGTTTCTCTTTGACATTCATCTCACGGTCCTGATGCTCCCTGCACCTCGCTACTCATGGTGTCGGCAGACGTTTTCAGCGAGGCGATTGCAAAGAGTCAATGATACGTTCCAAACCATCTATAGTGCAGAAGGCTGACCTGTGCTCCTGTCCAAGTCTTGTTGGGTAATGCAGTCCCTCCCTTTCCAAATGGTGGACTTGCATCGATTCAGAGAACTAATGCTTGTGCTGAGCCAAGGATGGAGAGTTCCAAGCGTAATTTCTTTTCCAAAAGGCGGAGAGTTACCAGCATTCATAAAATATGTCGAACAGAAGGTGGGCAGGTGCTTTGAGCTTATCGGTTTGTTCAAAGGTCACGCAGCGCGGGGGACGTCTGGAGTGTAAATTACGGTAGGGCCTAAAAAGTACATGTCCTTTACGGCCCACTTGGTGAATGTGATTCAAGCCCAGGCAACTCCAAAACTTGGACAGGAGACGCGCTTTCTCCTCCACGTTGTCAAAACTGCGGCTCCTCGCTTAGTGTTCCGCCTCTCCTCCTCCACCACCACCACCTCTGTCAGCCTCAAAGTTACTGCTCCAATCATACCATCATGTGTAGGGCACAGCGGTGGTCACAACAGTTGCTTACACCTGGCTTGGCCTCGTGCCAACAAAAGTCACACAGGAGGAACTGCTCCGCGTCATGCAGCAAAGAAATGTGTGAGGCTTTCTCCGAGCCAACTGCAAATCAGGAACCATGATGAACGGACAATGGGAGATAACTATGGTGGTCACGTGCTGCACTGAGGACGGGGATGGTCATGCACCCTGCTATGCGCATGTGTTCAATCTGGTTGTGGAATAGGTTCCTGAAGTCTTCCACCGATCTTTCAGAAGAAATTCTGAAATGGCAGGAAACTGTGGCATGCTCCTCATCCATTCCCTACAAAGACCAGGAACACCCTCCTCGAGTTGCAGCAAGCAGAATGCCTCCCCCACACCACTCTGATATGCGGTGTTTCCATCCCGTTGGAATTCCAGCCTGTACATGTGTTGGAACCGACTGTATGAACAGAGAAAGGCCATTAACGATTTTTTGAGGATCCAGGCGGACAGGAGTACACCCCAGTGTAAACTTTGATGTCTCGCAGTGGCTGCTCATGCGTGACACACTGCCGTTGTTGAGGCCCATTTGAGGAGGCCAAGTTATTTGTCTAGTCTCCAGGACTACGGGATGAATAACATCAATTCCATTGCTTCATGGTGCGTGGTACAGATGCTGAAAAATACTGTGCTGGGCAGGGACTGCCCCGGAGACGTGGCGACTACATCTCGCAGCCAAATGGAGGTTCCAGTGGGGACTGAAATGGAGGGAGGAGGAGGGACATTGGAGCCAGAAAGCAATGTCTGGTGAAATGAGTGGATTTTACCCAGGTGACAAGAGAGGAGGAGGAGGGAGCAGCTGGGAGGAGGTAGATGGAGATGAGGAAGACGAGGCAGATGACCCGGCAAGCACCGTGGCTGTATACAGTGGAGATGGAGGCAGGGAGCCCCCCGGAGTCACTTGTGCCAGAGGCTCGCAGCATAGTGATTTGCTGGCTAGTGACAGCCGAATAGTCAGCATCCGGCTGAGGGGATGTATTCTGGTTCTCACCCTATTGGACACTCGCTACGTCCAAATGGGTGCATTTTTCCCAGCTATTGAGAGGGAGGATAAACTTCAAATACTATAGGGGAAATCGCTTCTGTAGTAAGTTGGCCGCTGCCTATGTGCGCATCGTTCCCTCCCTTCTGACAGGTCTGACCGGGGGGGTTCTTCAGCGCTCACCATACTAAAGCAGCGTGGACCCTGCTGAGGGGAAGGTGGGGTGGTAGGAGCAGTACCAGACTCCATCAGCAGCAACCTAGTCTGGTTGTCCTGATGAGTGTTCCTTCACCCGCGCAGTGAGGGAGGGCAGTTCGCCAGCAGCAGCGCAGCAGGGGACCTGGAGCAGACCTTGAACCAAAAGGTGGTGGCTTACTTGGCAGCACTCTGCCACCCAGTTAGAAGATCTGTGGGACTATGGGCAGCCAAAACTGGAGTGTGTGGCCGCTACTTGGCAGTAGTGTGGCATCAGAGCGGGTTTCAGTGCCGCGGGTGGGCCATCGTTACACCAAGGAGAACCCGTTGTCCAGGGGAATGTGAAACGATGACCTTTGTCAAGATGAATTTTCAGCGGGTGGATCGGCCAGGATTTCCACCTACACCAATTGCCTTAGGCGTCAGACTACATCAGCCATGACGCCTAGATAAACTATGAGAATGAGGTCTGGGTTCAAACTACCTTGCCTCAGCCCACTATTCTGATTGCCGCCACCCGCTGATGCCACACATCTTGCTGAAAGTTTCTCCATCTGCCAACAACCATCTTTACCAGGGACTTGGTATTGCCACCCACATCAACCACTATGTCATTGTGGCCACTTTATGACCTCATGCTGCTGATGCTGTTGATGGTGCCGTGACATTCCACACTGTGTCATTGTAGCCACTCTCTGTCCTCATGCTGTTCTGCTTCCTGCCGCCATACCTCCACTCTTGTCATTGTGCAACTCTGTGGCCTACTCCAGTTTTGCCACCTCCAGAATGTCATTGTGCCACTCTGTCTGGACCTCATGTGCTGTTGTGACTCCACTCTCTGTCATTGTGCCACTCTGTGGCCTACTACTGTTTTGCCACTCAGAATGTCTTTGTGCCTCTGCCTGACTTCATTTGCTGCGGCCACCATCACCTCCACTCTCTGTCATGTGCCAATCTGTGGCCTACTACAGTTTTTGCCACTCCAGTAATGTCTTTGTGCCAATGTCTGACCTCTAGGATGCTGCTGCTGTGACTCACTCTCTGTCATTGTGCCTCTCTGTGGCCCTACTACTGTTTTGCACTCCAGAATGACATTGTGCCACTGCCTGACCTGTGGCTGCTGCCATGCCCTCCACACTGTGTCATTGTGCCACTCTCTGACCTCAAGCTGCTGCTGTTACCTCCACACTGTGTCATTGTGCCACTCTGTGGCCTACTCCAGTTTTTGCCACCTCCAGAATGTCATTGTTTCCACTTGTCTGGGACTCATGCTGCTGCCACCGGTCACCTCCACTCTCTGTCATTGTGCCACTCTGTGGCCTATACTGTTTTGGCCACTCTCATGTGCAACCTCATGTGATGTGCTGTTGATGCACGTCAACTCCACCACAGTGTCATTGTGCCACTCTTTGGCATATCTGTTTTTGCCACCTCAGAATGTCGATTGTGCCACTGTCTGACCATTATGCTGCTGTGGCTGCGCCGTCCACCTCCAAACTCTGTCATGATGTTTGCCCACTGAGCCTCAGTCAGCTTGTTTTTTTCAGCTGTTGTCACTGCCATAACTTTTATCAGGCTACATTCCCTTCAGTTTTTTGGTCAGTTTTTGCCCTCTAAGTGCCCAGGTAATTTTATAGTGAGCGATTTATAGAGCGGCGGCAGTCATGTGCGTTGTCATACTAAACAACACATTGTATGAAGACCAAAAACCAAGCTCCCTCAGCATATTTAAGCATCAAGCGCTCTGTGCAGCCTGGAAATAGTGTTTTTTAACGTGATTCGTTCCGATTTAATTCGGACCGAAGTTATTCTTTGTCGGGAAATTCGTGCGAAGTGGCGACCGAATTTTGAGAAATTCGCCCATCTTTTTGATTGCTAAACAAGTTTGGGATATTGGCAGTTCTCTTCAGGAATGCATGATCATCTGTCTATAACTATTATCTGTATATAACTGTTTTGTATAGATCTTATGACAGGCTTCGGTCTCGCTAAACGGGTCGCTTATAGGGACTGTATCCTGGATATCTCATTGTTGTTTTTCCCATCAGGAGCCCAGCCAGTTCCTGACCTACACTGAAATATGATACCGAAAGGAAAACACAACTATCCAGTCACGTATACTTTACAGGAGCAACAAGTAGAGGCATTAATGGTTAGCGTTTAAAGGCATACGATATGATACGCATACATGTAGCAAGAGCCACCACCTGAACGCTTACACAGGTCTCCTAAGGGAGGCGACAACACTCAAAAGACTTCACTAGAATGTCCGAAAAAACAGAGAGTCACGGTATTTTTAAAAAATCAGTGAAGCTTACTGTTTCTGTGGGGATAATCAGGCCCAAGTGATTAGGGCACTCCAAGGACGTGCTGTCGTGGTGAGGCGGTCAGCCCCCTCGGGATAGTCTCGGGCGTTTGCGAGCACGGCACCACTGTCAGATGCATTAATCAGGTGTGGAAATTAACTTTGTTCCAGTTCCTTTATCCAATTAAATGGCCCTCCTCCGGAATTATTTATTATTATTTACTGCCGGCAGCGGAGCTCGAGAAGTTTGACCATACGGCTTTGGCGTGGGGACATGAAATTGAATTTTAATCTTAGTAAAATTACATTCCAATAGAACTCTTTTAATCACATGACTATTTTATCTCTACAATTAATTGTTAATTGGTGGTTGCTAAGAGACAAGTTATAATGTGCATGTACGTATGAAGCATTAGCTGATCTGGACACATTCCCAAACGCTCTTTTATCATCTGGGGGGAGGAGGGAGGAAGGCCTTGACTTTCTTGGTTTCTAGAAGGACACCGCATCTGGTCTCAAGGAAAGTGTGTGAGAGATATCTGATACTTCGATAAGGATGTTTTAGCACGTAAAAACAGTTTAACAAACTATCTGATGAGCTGAATAAGAATGTAATGTAACAGACTTTTGATGTTTTTTTTCCTTAAATTACCAACTTGACAGTAGCAGCTACTCAGAAGCTCAATAGCTAATAGGCTATTTAGGATTACGATATTGTTGTACTCCAGATTGTCAAAGTCAAAGACTAAATCCAAGCGTTTCAATTTAGGTTGGACTAAATCGAATTTTGGTGTGAATCCCCACAAAGTTGTTTCTAACTGTAACCATAACCCTAATTTGGGGTTAAGGAACGTAGAGCTTTCTAGGGTTAATTTACCTCTCCCTGGCACTTTGGGGTCTGGTGGGGCTGTTTCTCTGACGTAATTTTCACTCTAACATCACTTCTGGTCCCATGTCACATTAGACTATGAGATAGAACTTGAAGTATGTTGAAATGACAGTGCCACCTGGCTTGGAAGCACCACCAAGAGGTAGGTTAACCCTAAAAACTGATATGAACAGATATTACACTTACTATTAACCAAAGGCCTTCTCAACTTTTTGGCTAACCCTAATAAGGCATACAAATTCTAACCATATCCATAGGCCCAATTTAGGGCTACAGTTCTGGATAGGATTAGGGCTAGGGACAGAGTAAAAACATTTGGGTTTGGAACGTCCTGAACCCAAATTTGTTCACAAGTTCATTCAAAAGAGTGTCCAACTAGTCAGGGACAGATTTGCACAATGCTAGTAGATAATGGGTGAGAAGGGAAAGTAGTGAATATAATGCAGATCACTGACTAACCAAGTGACTGTTGCCTTGCAACGTATACGCGCCGCTGGTAATGAATGTCTATGGGCCAGCGAGGTGCCAGCCCCCCGCTCCCGCCCCGCCCCCGTCCACATGACATAATTGCGGGGCGTAAGTACTCCCTGCAAGTACACCGTGTGAACATAGCCTTAGAATGGCACAGTATGCTTGATCTACCAATGGAAGCTGTAAATGGAGCCCCTGACAGTAGTGTAAACAGGGACTTTATTCATTGAAAGGAACATTAATATTACAAGTTATATGTTAATGATGACTGGAGAGGGGGCATTGCTCTAGCGATATATTCTGATTATGAGATATGAGGTTGGTGCTTTCCACTGAATCAGTAAAGCAGGAGAAAACTTTTAACCAGATAGATTGAAATTTTTTTTGCTTGTTTTTAACTTACTACTAGTGTTGAGCGATTTTAATCGACAAAGTTGAATTCGGGAACGGTTTTTAGGTTGATCGGGAATTTTTCCGGATCATGCGATATCTTAGGTGAGAGTCTGCGAATCATAATCTATTACTATCGCGCCATTTTCGGCGCTTTCTGTCATTTTGGGCGGCCAAGCAAATCAGCTTAGATCATAGAGCAGGGTGTGCTGGGGTGTGCTGATGTCAATGACTGTGATGTGTATGGTTGTCATGGCTTCTGGAAAAATCACATGACTCGTTTTACAATTGTACAGCCCTTTCTTGTTCAGCATCAGCATGTGTAACTGTGTCTCATAAAGAGCAGGGGGGGGGTGGGGGGTGGTGACGTGTGTGCTTTCTCATCAATACAGCTCAGCGACACGTTTCTTTGTTCACACAGAAAACTATGCCTTTTAGCTGTGAACATTAGAAACTAGGTAGTTAGGAATTTCAGTTATTAGTTAGTTAGGCTGAGACTTTTAAAGAAGCATCTTGCGCTGTACAGCCGCGGAAGGGTGGGGGGGGGGGGGTTGCGGGCGAACACAGACAGAAAGGATGGCATGCAGGCTTTTGAAAGGAGAGTGTAAATTGTGCATCCGACTTGCTTTTGAACTGCATTGACATGGGTTTTTTTTTTTTACCAGTTTTGGTGATGAATGAAATAGTACCTTGTATTTTGTGCAGCCCTAGTTCAGTTTTTTTGCAAAGAACCCACCTTTGTACTTACATTCGGATCAAAAACTTTTCTAGTCATGCAGGTGTATGTCATAGGTGCAAAAAAAATAAAAAAACAACCCCCCCAACCTTTTTTTATTCGTACACACGATTTAATTGGTTTTTTTTCCGTTTTGTGAGCCCAGTTTTGTTCAAAGACCAACTTGTTCTTACGTTAGGATACTGAACTTTTCTAGTCACTGCAGGTTGTATTTCATTGGTGCAAAACCACCTTTATTATCCATACACATTTAATTAGGTTGTTTTCCTTTGGCGCAGCCCAGTGTTGTTCAAAGGACCAGATCTTGTTATATTTTATTTCGATACAGAAATTTGCTAGTAATTCTGTTATGTATTTCATTGGTTCAAAAACCCCACCTTTTATTATCTTACACAATTAATTAGGTTTTTTCACTTTGGCGCAGCCCAGTTTTGTTCAAAGACTCAACTTGTACTTATATTACGATACAGAAATTTGCTTGTACTTACTAGAAAATTTCTGTATCCTAATGTAATTGCTGTTGATTTTATAGGTGCAAAACACACCTTTTATTATCCGTACACAATTTAATTAGGTTTTTTTTTCCTTTGGCGCAGCCCAGTTTTGTTCAGATCAACTTGTACTTATATTTCGAGTACAGAAATTTGCTAAGTAATTGCTGTTGTATTTTTATAGTGGCAAAACCACCTGTTTATTATCCGTACACAATTTAATTAGTTTTTTTTTCACTATAGGCAGCCCTGTTTTGTTCAAGGTACCATCTTGTACTTATATTACGATTACAGAAAATTTCCTAGTAATTGAGGTGTATTTATGGTGCAATAACTTCTTTTCTTATCGAATAACATTTAAATAGCTGTATTGCCACTTGGTTTTGCCCAGTTTGGTTTTTTTTTCCAAATAGCCACCATGTACTTAAATTTGGATACAGAAATTTCGTAGTTACTGTTGGTTTATTTCATTGGTGCAAAAACCACGTTTGTTATACGTATAACTTTCTAAATAAGCTGTATTGCCGGTTGGTGCGGCCCTAGTTTTTTTCAAATAGCCACATTGTACGGACACTCTGATAGAAAATTTTCTAGCAAACTGTTCTCATTTTCATTGCTGCAAAAAACGCAATTTTCTCATCTGTGTAACTTTTGACTAGTTTTATTGCATTGTTGAATCTCAGTTTGGCGGCAGATAGCCCACAATTGTATGATATTTTGTTGAAAATATCAATTCTAGTCCACTGGAGTTGTAAACCCTGGGGTATGAAGGAAGAAAACTGTTGATTTTGTTTCTTACGCGGTTCTTCCACCAGACCGCTTTCACAGGTATTCGCTAGAAACATTTCCGTTTCTAATCCTTGTTGGCTGAAGGAAATTTGAGGGATTTAAGAATAGCTGTGATTTGCCGTCTTTTAATCAGAGACTTTCAAAAAACTCTTTCATACCTTCTTAAATTTTTATCTTTCTGAATATGGAGCGAAATGCAGGTGGGTAAGCGAGCAAAGAGGGGTTTAGGAGGTAGAGGTACGAGAAAGAAGCGTGCTTCCTTCCAGTGCTGGCGACAACAACGCAAGCCAGCGGATCATCGTTTTGCAGGGACGTCAGGCCAGTCAATCACTGCGTCACGGGCCCTGTGAATCTCAGTAACGATACAGCGTCGCCAACTCTGTTCTTCAGTGGTTATTGCCAACATGCATCCAGCAGTCTTACCTCCTCGTTCCTCCAGTCACGGCCACAATTGTCGTCATCAGCATTCGTAGCATCAGGTCCAACATGAAGCGAAAGGCAGCCAAATGTCAATCGTTGTACACACCACTGGGATATTCCATTTTCTGAAGACCTCTTTGTATGACTAAATGCGGTTGGGGTCAGAGGCATTCTAAAGATCAAGAGGCCAAGAGGATGATTTTGTTTGCTCTGTACGCCCAGTTACTGATGCCATCAGGGAGGTGAAGGAAGTTCGGTTCCATCGGCAAAAATCCCAGGTGGTCGGCAATGCCTTACAGTAGCCTCTTGCTTGTAGCCCGCAGCTCCTGGATGCAGATGTCAGGACGACGAAGTCACCTGTGTGATGATGATGATGACGACATTGCGGATCCAAAAGGTCCTTTTCAGCAGAATTTGCTTGCGAGTCGTCATCACTGAGACGAGGGGAAGGACGATGGGGTTAGTGTCAGTACGGCTCCCACCTCAAAAAGGGAGAGGGCAGTTGCAGAAGTCTGCTGAGATGATTCCACCACCCACGATCAGCGGAAACACCGCTCCTCGCTTATCGCCTTATCGCTTTTTCGAGCAAGCCACTGATTCACCCAGCGATGTCATATGCCGCCTTTGCCGTAAATGCATCAGTAGAGGCAAGAATCTTAGGTGTTTAACCACCACCAAAATGTCTAGTCACATGCAGCGAATGATGAGTTGAAATGGAGGGAACACTTGGCAAAAAAAGGCCACACCGATGCCGGGGCTTCAAACACTGTCAACACCTCTGTCTCCGCCTCCTTACTTCTCACGCCACCACCAAGTGTTCCTCCAGCTTGCCCATGTCTCTCAGAGTCATGATCAGGGATCGCCTCCGCTTCAGCATCCACCGTTCGCGCCTGGAGTACACCAGCACCACCAGAGACCCAATTCTTACCTTTCTTCTTCAACCAGTTTGACGACCTGCATGCCGTACAGAGGCCAGTCTAGAAGCCAACCTTCTGGTCTACCAGTTTGGGAGCAGAGAAAACATTTAACCAACCATCCCAAAGCCAAAAGCCTGAATGTCGGCATTTCCGGCTTTTGGCCTTGGAAATGTTTGCCTTTCATTGGTGGACACAGAATGGGTTCCGCCATGTCATGGCCCTTGCCGCCCCCAATACCAGATGCGAGCAGGCAGTTTTGCAGAAAAGCTGTTCCCTGCCCTGTGCTGCCACACGAGGTCATCTAAAATTTCAAGCGCGTTGTCTGCATCTGTGTCTGGCAAAGTCCCATTGACCACCGACTCATGGACTAGTAAGGCAGAGCCAAGGCCGCTTTTCTCTGTGAAAGCTCATGGCGTGAGCTGGGTCCGGTTGTCTCTGGTGTGTGAGGTGGCTCTCAGGCTTGCAGCACGCTCTTCAAAACCTCAGGGATGGTGCTGGGATCTTTCCCCAAGGTCCTCTGGTGGCATCACGTGCCAGAGAAAACCCAGGTCGTGTTGAAATTAATCTTCTCGGAGGACCGTCACACACAGGTCAAGGAGCTGTGGACGGCTCCTCCGAACGAGGAGCCGATCGCTGGCTGCGGTGACAAGAAACCTTGTGCCAGGCAAAGGGGAGTGTGCGATAGATGGTCGAATTCATGCTGGCCGCCTTAGATCGGTAGGCTGGAGCACATCCCTTACCTTGGCTCATGTCATGGAACCTTGTGTCCAGAAATTTCTTACAAGAGCTACCCGGGGTCTGGACTGCCTGCTGAGGAAGGCTCGAGGTCTGAGGTTCGCACTTTCCGCCGTGTTCCACCCTGCTTTAGTCCCGCTGGCCTGCGTTTGCAGGCGTCAGCTCGGCCTCCCCCTCTAACCGTTCATTGTTGACGTGGCAACACTCTGGATTCCACCCTCCACATGCACCTGACGATTGTGGCAGCAGCGCAAAATGCATTACGCAGTACGAAGTGAGTGACACATGGCCTGACAAGCAAGGCGGTTTGCGGACCTCAGGGTGTTGAGCCACGAGAGTGGTGGTAGGTGAAAAGAGTCTGCATCCTTGCAGTTTTGATAGAAGCCTCCAATGGTCAGTGCGGACAAAGCCTCTTTGTCAGCGATGAGCATTGTGGTGATCTTAGTTCTGGAACGTCGTTGGACACTCTGAAACATCAGGTCCAACAGCGAGGGAGGAGGGAGACGGACACAGATGGGACATGGAGCCTTTCTCGCCAGTCGATCCACCAAGGCCCGGACAGTATCACATTTTATCGGTCCGTTCATTTAGGCAGTGGTTCAGGGTCCAGGGTAATGCAAGGCCAGCGCCTCAGCTCTAGGGGTGATCATCTGAGGCAAGTCAGGGCTGTGTTGTGAAGCTGTGCCGGAGGAGGATGAGGTATTTCCTGGACACCGACGTTATCCGACGTCCCTGCTTGGAAAGAGGTTGGCGCGAATTTGAGGCGTAGAGGGATGATGAGGAAGATCAGTTGCTAGTGCCCCTCGACCCTGAGGCTTGGGAAATCAAGCTCCATCTTCACAGGATTGCATGGATGCTCCATTTCCTCCAACATGATCCTCACATTTAAGGCAATCAACAATGAACTAACCAGTACTGGGTGGCCACCCTCCTGGATCCCCGGTACAAAACAAAAACTCAAAGCACTTTCCTTCCACCCACCAAATAGAGAGTTAAAATGTTAGTGATATGGAGACTTGTCTGATTGATCAAACTGGAGACATCTGTTGCGCTATGCTTTACGTTCTTCAAATGTCACGTGGATCAACGTCAGCAACGTGACAGCAGTTAGAGTGCCAAGTAGCCGTAGAGGCAGCAGCTGGGCATGTGGCAGAAGCCTAATGGGTTGACCTCTGGCATCTTTATTTACCACCTCACCAACGCATGTAATGCAGGGCACACATACAACACCAGAGACTAGCTTAGATCATGGTGCAGACTCTCTGGCATCTTCAACACCGATGTTTTTGGATGTGTTCCAGACCCAATTGACTTCTGGTATCCTCTAAATGGGACGAAATGGCCAAACTCGCTCGCAGGCCATAGAGGTGTTGTCCTGGCCCAGCAGCCAGCGTATATTGAGCGGACATTCAGCCACAGTGAGGAGTCATTACAGACAAACGCATCCAGGCTTTCCCACAGATAATGTGGATCGTTTGATTTTCATCAAGGATGAATCTGGCTTGGATCTGATGATGTATGTCTCCCCAAATTTGCGAGGGTCACCGATTAGTTGCGCCGCGTTACTTTCACATTCCTCTTCAAAAGAAATGGTCCTTTTGAAACATTTTTTTTTTAAAATGATAATTTCTTTACTGCAATTTTTATTTAGTTCCAAAAAGATGATTTTGGCTGGTTTTGCGGTTGTGGAGACTGTAAAGACTTTCAAGGTTTTCTTGACCAAAAACCGATACATTTATTCAATTTATCTTAGAATTTTTCGCATTGTAATGTTTTGGGGTCATTGTTGCTGTTGAGCTAACAGCTATATTTATGGTCCTTTGGAACAGAAAATGTGGCTTCTAAGTGGCATTTTCTCCTCACAATTTTTAATAGTGGCTGAGAAGTATATTTATAATTTTTTGGGGTCATGTTGCTGTGAGCACATGTATAATCATGGTCCTTTGGAAATTAAATGTGGCTTCTAAGTGGCATTTCTCCTACAATTATAAATAGTGGACTGAGAATGTCATATGAATAATTTTTTAGGGGTCATGTTGCCCCCTGTGAGACCACAGCTATATTCATGGTCTTTGGAACACAGAGTTGGCTTCTAAGTGGCATTTTCTCCCTCACAATTTTTAATAGCGGATGGTGAAGTCTATATTTATATTTTTTGGGGTTCATGTTGCTGTGAGATCAGCTATAATCATGGTCCTTTGGATCAGAAATGTGGCTTTTAAGTGGAATTTTCTCCCTCACATTTTTAATAGTAGCTGAGAAGTCATAATTTATAATTTTTTGGGGTCATGTGCTGTGAGTGAGATAAGCTATAATCATGGTCCTTGGAACAAGAAATGTGGTTCTAAGTGGCTTTCATCCCTCACAATTTTTAATAGTGGCTTATGAAGAAGTAATATTTATATTTTTTGGGTCATGTTGCTGTGAGATACACGCTATAATCCTGGGCATTTGGAACAGAAAATGTGGCTTCTAAGTTGGTCATCTTACCAATTATAATTTTTAACGTGCTGAGAAGTCATTCTTTATAAGTTTTTGGGTTCATGCTGCTTTAAAAGCAGTCAATACTAAAGGTCCTATTATAAAAAAATGTTGTTTCTAACAGAACCATTTGTTCTTCACAATTTCAACAGAGTGGCTCAAGGGTCATGTTTGGTGTTTTGAATTTTTGGGGGCATGGTGCTGTGAAAGCAGCTATACTAACCAGGTCCTATTGTAAAAAATGTGGTTTCTATACAGACATTTGTTCTCAAAATTTGCAAGAGTGGTCAAGGGTGATGGTATGCTGTCAAAAACAGGAATAGTAGGACACTGTTTAAATGGACACATATTGCAAAATGATTGTTTTTGCAAGATTTCTCTAGGTTACCAGGTCTTGACTGTGTTACTGAGGAAGGCTGGAGGTTGAGCTCACACTTCCGCTTACGCACTCTGCTCAGCACAACTGTTTTCGATCATGCATCATAAATGCATTTTTTGGCCGTGTTAATGGATGACGGAGCCTGCCTGGGCTGCTCATACCCACTGTATCAGGCCCCTGATAGTGAACTGCGGTGTTAATAGATGACGGACGCCTGCCCTTGCTCTCACCACACCAACTGTAAGGCCGTGGCCTGCCAGCTGAACTGCGTGATCCACGTACAGTCTCAACCTGCCTTGATCATTAATGTTCTGAATGCAGGATTTTCAGACAGGCCTGTTGACTACTGGGACATCGTTCGTTTGCTTCACATTCTAATGTCAAGGTGGAATCAATGTCACCAGTAATGGCAAGTAGCTCTTTGCAGCAGCAGTAATGGAAACGAGTTGTTTTTAAATAGTTTTATTTCTATTGAGAAATTTTCTGCTATGGTCCATAAGGGCACCTGTGCGGGTTTTTGGGTCATGCTGAAGTCCAGGACATGGATAGTCAATGTCCAGTTTAACTGAAATGGTGGTTCAAGACTCTCTTTTTCTCGGGGCACTTTTTAATCTGTGGGCCAGAAAGGTTTAATGGTCATACTGTGGTCCAGGACAGGTATAGTCAATGTCCAGTTTCAACTTAAAAATGGTGGTTCAAAGACTCTTTTTTACGGCCAGGTTTTTTTAAATCTGGGGGTATGCAGGTTTGGGGCTTCATGCTGTGGCCAGGACAGGGATAGTCTATGTCCAGTGAAACTAAAATGGTGTTGAAAGGACTCCTTTTTCCTGCACTTTTTAACTATGTGGGTCAGACAGGTTTAATGGTCATAATGCGGTCACAGGACAGGTATAGTCAATGTCAGGTTCAACTAAAATGGTGGGTTTCAAAGACTCTTTTTTCCGGCAGTTTTTAAAATCTGGGGGGTCATGCAGGTTTTTTTGTAGGGGGGGGGGAGCTCATGCTGTGGCAGGACAGGATTGTCTATGTCCAGTTGAAACTAAAATTGGTTGGTTGAAAGACTATTTTTCTGGCACTTTTTAATTTCGGGACAGGACACGTTTAATGGTCTCATATGGGTCCAGGACATGTATAGTCAATGTCCAGTTCAACTAAAATGGTGTGGTGGATCAAGATCCTTTTTCCGGCATTTTTTAAATTCTGGGGGTCAGACAGGTTTAAATGGTCTTCTGCGGTTCCAGGACAGATATAGTCAATGTCCAGTTCAAACTAAAATGGTGGGTAAAAGAGTCGTTTTTCCGACATTTTTTAATCTGTGGGTCAGATAGGTTTAAGGGGTCATGCTGCGTTCCAAGGGACAGGGATATTCAATGTCAGTTCAAGGTTAAATGATGGTTTCAAATCTACTGCATTCTGGCACTTTCTTTAATTTGTGTGGTCATGAAGGCTTTTAGGGGTCAGGCTGTGGTACCAAGACAGTGATTGTGAATGGCTGTTGATTTTTTTTTCTGTGACTTTTATAAACTAAGTGTGTTGCCTAAGATGTAGCACGTATCCATTTGACTTGTTGCGTGGATGTTAATTCCACTTCTCCAGCCCTGTTTTGGGTGTAAGAATGAGGTTGTTGTTCCTTCCCATAGACTTTAATGGTCATCGGCGATAATCGATTATCGACTATCGAAATTCGTCTTGATAATTGACGATATCGACTATCGACCCGATGACGATAGTCGACGTAATCACTCATCACTACTTACTACATTATCAGGGTATTTTAATACTTGGCAATCAGTTACTTGAGAATATGTATATGTAGTGATAAAGCTAAATTATGGTGGGAGAAGAGCACATTGCTGAACCATGATACCATGAAAGCCAAAACCTTGCACCAACATTAGCCGGAATATATTTTTTTGGGATACCTTATCAAATATGGCAGTAATTTCACTGCACAAAAGTGGGCTACAGCTGTTTTGAGGGCAAAAAGGGGACCTATACAATATGAAGCAATGATACGGCTGATAGGTATGTAGGGATGCAGCATGCGGTTCACCCTCTGGGCAGCAGATGACATTGAAGCAAAGTGAGAAAGAAGAGAAGTGAAAAGAACCTGGGAAGAGAATTGCTGCAGAGATTGGGATTGTGCAGGTGTTAGCAAAGTGAGAGATAAGAGCAACACGCACTAAGCAACAGAAGGTGTTCAGTGTGTACAGTCAGACCAACATTGTGACTGGAAAAAGCTGACACCAGGGTCCACCCAGGAGAGGGCAAGAAGCTTATAAGAAACAGGGCATGGATGGAGAAGGGGACTCCTGCCCCACAGACAGGCTGCCAGAAACCAAGCCACAGGCACCACCGACTCCAGCATACAGTAGATTCTTGTTATTACAGTCTGATCGCGATTCAAACCTGTTGAAAATACCTCGGGTGTGTTGTGACTCTAAATACCGATATTACAGATATTACATTAGCACTCCGCATTCAGAGCCAGTAAAACATTTTATTGCTTCAACAGTATTGCTGTATAGATACAGATGGTCTTTATGGTGTTTTGACATTGATATCAGGAATATGGTGGTTAAACATAACACTTTACAAGGGCCTTTGTCATATATGTGGCAATTGGTACACAATGTTCTTCCCACTCAATGTCATCAGTTGCGTCACTTGACTTCCCGAAGATACTGTATACTGTGAATATAGTACATTATCAGATGACCTATTGAGAATGAAGATTACCACTCGTAGATCTTTCATAGTTGACGCCACAAGTACTGTAGCAACTAGTTTACTATGACTGTGACTGCTCTGCTTGTTGATAGGGCCCTCATAATGAAAATCAGCATCAAAATGATTCATTTTTAATGTTTTAATTTGAACATCTAATTTTAACGTGGTGTAAGCATGTGTATAAAGCTTTAGCATTTTTTGGCAATAACCTCAGTTATGAAGTTGATCAAATTATGATAGCAATGAGACAGAGAGAATTTTGATCATGAGTTTTTATTTTTAGGCTGAATTCACACTGGTTTTGAGCATACGTTACATCAGTATTTGGAAGCCAAAACCCAAGTCACATTTATTTGTGCCAAAAATAGTGGCTGCATAATTTACATGTATTTATACGTGTTTTAGGACAGTTTTAGGACTTTTCTGCAAAGCCTCACCTGACAAGGGGAAGGCTTCTCATGTAGCATGTGAGCAAATAAAGCACCAAACTGCGGGTACAATATAGTGGCATATAGTTAGCCAGCTAAAACAGGAGGTATAAAACGAGACAGTCTAATGCTGTGAATAAGGGTCACAATTTGTTCTGAAATGTGCCAAGCACCTGTTGAAGTATACATGGAAATGATTTTATGCATATGTTTAAAATAATTAGATGCTTTTATCAGTGTGCTTTTGCACACAAATTTGCAACTTTTGAGATGTTTTACATTGAGATTGCCACATTTTTACAAGTAGTGGAAACTTATCATAATAAGGGTCATGGTCCTGCAGTGCCCATAAATCTTACTAAAGTTGCAACCAAAAAGTGGCGCAAAATTAAACAGGCAGTGTATGGACACTGAAAAGATGCATCAATTTATTAAGTCTAATTAAATTTGCACAATGTTTTTTCCTGTGCACTTCTCATTAAAGGGGTTGATCACTACAAGGTTTGTTTTTTATGTTAAAGATCTTTCAAAAACAAGTCCACTTGCAAAATGTTTCTATTTACAGTGTCCTACCTATTCTAGATATTCCACTCTTGTATGGGCTGTATCAGCTTCCTCAGGTCGCGTATAGCTACAGAACTCTGTTCAATTTTCATGATTAGACTGCCAGCACTGGTTGCTTATATCTACAGACCTGTACAATCTCTCATGATAGGCTGTCAGTAGTGGTTACTATAGTGACGGTCCTGGCTTCTATGTAAGCTTGTAGGATGCAGTAAACACACCTGCTGAATTCAAAATGAAACCAAAAAATTATGAAAAACTTTTTTTTTTGGAGGAGTGAGATTGGATCAATGTAGTGAGACAACGCTTTTAGGACAGTCATATTTTCTGGCCAGTCTTCCCACTTTTCCTAACAGTCTAAAATATGACCAGAGTTTACCAACACTATGATAAATGTGGGCGTTATTATTCTGTCCTAGTTTACTTTGTATAAGTATAAGGACAGTACTGATAAATCGGCCCACTGCAAAATCGACTTGGAATTTACACTTTTTAATTAGAGTGTTTTTCAGGAATTTGTAGCCAATTCACAGAAAATCCGCAGTGTTTGGAGAGGATTTTGCTGCACTATACAACACTATACAGTACATTAAAGGGGTTGTCTCACTATGAAGATCATAGTTAAAAATGTGGGGACCAAAAAATCTAAGGATGTACGTCCTTGGTTACTATTGGCAAAGTGCTACGGTTTTAGAGACAAAAACTCTAAAATAAAAAAATAAAAAGAAAAAAAAAAAATAACAAAATTAAAAAATTTTAAAGGTAAAAAATAACAACAATAAAAAAAAAAAATAAAACAAAAAAAAAAGAAAAAAAAAAATAAAAAAAAAAAAAAAATTAAAAAAAAGAAACTATTAAAAACAAAAAAAAAAAAAACAAACATAGAAAAAAACAAAAGATAAAAAATGGGGCTGTTACATGTGCTTAGCAACGGGGTTTGTTACTGGTCAGGAAAGCATTCTGTCCTGCCCAGGTCGTGCAACATGCAAGGAAAGGGCAGTGAAGAGGGAGGGGCAGGGATGTGTGTATTGGCAGGCAAAGGAGGAGAAGTAAGTGAGAGGACATGCAGGGGGGTTGTGTGTATTGTATCCTCTCATGCTTCTCCTCCTTGGCCTGCCAATACACCACTTCCCTGCCCTCTCTTATAACAGCCTTTCCTTATGCATGTGCACTACCTGGGCAGGACAGAATGCTTCCTGACCAGTAAACAAAACACCGTTGCTAAGCACATGTAAACCAGCCTGTCTCTTAAAACCGTTTAGCACTTTTACTATAGTAACAAGGACGTACATCCTTAGATTTTGGGTACCCCACATTTTCAACTATTATCTTCGTAGTGAGACAACCCTTTTACAGGGCCTCTTAAAATCTACAACGGACAGAATTGAGCGTGCTGCAGTTGTACTTGTTATTCATTGGGAAAATGTCTGCTACATGTGGATGGAGTTTTTGAAAATGCCATTTATTGTATTGTTTTGGTATTTGCTAAGGATTGTGGTGGCGGACCAACACCTGCAATTCTGCAGGAAGTCGCCATATCTGAACCCCGTTCAGCTGTGATTTGGGGATGTTTCGTCAGTGCCTCTTCTTATGCTTTTTCCATTTATCATTACTGCTGTTTCCACCGTCATCAGCTTTGTAGACACAACTAGAGGCGCATCCAAAGTCATGGAAAAAAAATCTAAGCATTAAACAGAACCCCAGTACAAGAGGTAAAAAATGGGCAAACTTGGCTATGCACTAATTACCTTGTACATCAGATTCCTCGAAGGTCTAGCAAAATTTACTATGCTAAATGCTTTTTGCTTCAATACCAAAGCGAAAATTCATTGCACCAGTTTGCAATAATGTATTGTAAGAAACCTTATGAAAAGATTGGAATGAAATACGGGTAATAGCTCAAGGAATTGCTAGAATCAAGATGGTGCAGCAGCAGGTATAGCCTGTCTATGTGACATGTCGTGAATCCATGTACAATTCCTGTTTTGCCTTCATCTATGATTCTCCTTTGTATGGCTGATGAATGCTCAGTTATTTCTTATGCCATTTATCATAATTGTTACTATGAATAAAGGAATAGCAGTTTGCAAGGTATAAGTGTATAAATATGTAATCTGTTTTGACCCAAAGACTGACAAGTACCTCAATGATCTAGAACAAGGGTGCATCCTCTACGTTTTGAGGAAAGAAGATTTCTACATAAACATAGAAAGGGATTCTTTACTGTAAGAGCAGTGAGGCTGTGGAACTCTCTGCCAGAGGAACTTGTCATGGTGAATTCACTAACAGAGTTCAAAAAGGGTCTGGATGCCATATCTTAGAGCGTAATAGTATAACAAGTTATAGTGACTAGGATTCTGGAGAAGAGTCGCTGTTCCAGGGATTTATTCTGATTACCAGATTGGAGTCGGGAAGAAAATATTTCCCCTAAGATGAAGACAATTGGCTTCTACCTCATGTTGCCTTTCTTTGGATCAACACTTTAGCACAATAGGCTGAACTGGATGGACGTCTGTCTTGTTTCGGCCTTACAAGCTATGTAACTGTGTAAAGACCTTTAAAGATAAGTCCTGGGCTCAGAATATACCACTGATCACCAAGATATAGGTAATGAAATTACCTCCAAGTTACTGGATACTGAACGTACAGTACCACTGACCACCATAATACAAAGTACAGGACATATGTGATAACAGAGCGGAACAGAACTACAAATGTTAAAAAGGAAGGTCCTAGGTGCGATCCTAGAAATGAGCAACATGATTAATACATCAAACATCCTGGCTGCATACATGAGCACTATTTTAAAATTCCAGATAAATTCAACTCTGGGGTTGTGCTGAATTCATAGTAAAAACCACAATGAAATAGAAAGCGTTTTTCTGAACTTATTCAAGGTCAATGTTTTATAGTTACTTCTTGAAACTATTTATTTTACTTACTGATTTGACTCATTTTTTTCTGCTGGGCTATTTGGACAATGGCTCTCCATCTTGAGCATTCATCTTCTATAAATAATATGTTTGCCTTTCTAACCCTAGAACATAAAAAACGTTTCTGGTGCCTCTTTTTATTTTCACTGCAATCCATCTTCTCCATCAGTCTTCACAGGTTTCACTTAATGAATTACTCCGTGCCTACAATATGCTGGCGGCGAACGGTGTCCCTCAACCATGTAGGTTCCAAATGTCACTGTGCCAGCATGCATGAAGAGAACAGCTTGTGACCAGGGCAGATATATCACACACTGTAATGAGACATCCAACTCCGGTCACCCCACAGAGGAATGTACCTCAGCTCCTAGACCAAATTAATTACATCCGCTCTGAATATCATTTACCTTAAGAAGAATTTAGTTATCATTAACAATACTGGGAAATGTATAATTGTCCTATTTATTCCCTAAAGTTATGTTCTAGTCTAACAGCATTTTTTACCTATTAGTTTTCTAGAAATTATAGGTAACATAATAGGCAAAAATCAACTACCTTTGAAAGGATATTTTACTAACATGTCAGATAACATTGGTGCAGGTTAGTGTTGGGCTAAACATCCTTGGATGCACTTAAAGAAAAAATCCTGAGGTTCCACCCTCTATCTATACAGAACATGTGTGCACCCACTGTTAATTGTATTGTGATCTTTGTTTTACACACTGATATTTCCTCAGAAAGGACTAATAGGTTATTTGTGCATTTGTAAAGGGGTGCAAGTGACCTTTCTAATCAAGACCTGTTGTGTTTAGGTTTTATTGTGTTGAAAATCTGTAGCACGCCATGTTTAAGTCTTAGGGTATGTTACATAGGTATGCCCTATGTAAAAATAGGCGTCATTGTTCAGATTATACAAGAGTAATTATCGGTGTGTAATGGCCGCGTCATCGAAGAGTTGATATATCAATTCTTTGATGCGTGTTACACTCCAATAAAAATATAGTGCTCGAGACACAAATCCACCTCGTCAGTCCAGGTCATTTCCTCAATGAAAATCTGCACTGGCAAAGAAATGAATGCGGTCTTGTGCGGGCATGTTACCGACATCACACCAACATCACGACACCATGTGAACTTACGCTAAGTGTTATAAAAAAAAACCTGTTTTTGTATATTTTTTGTGGGTCTCATTTAGTGGTGCACTTCAGATACCAGTCAAATTCAACCTGAATCCAAACAATTCAATTTAGGTGAGCGAATCAATTTTTGGCACAAATCACCAAAAAATTGACCATAATAATAACCCTAGCTAAAAGTTTTTAGCTAGGGTTAACTTACTACCCCACAATTCTTTTGGTCTCGGTGTCAGTGTTTTTTTATTGTGTGATGTCACATCAAGGTTTCCCTAATGTAAACTGGACTGGAAGTAATGTTGGACCAAGAATACTGCCAGACCAGCAGCAACAGGTTAACCATTACAAACCCGCAAAAAACTTAACCTGATACCCACAATTGGGTTAGGATAAAAGTTAAGATTAGGGTTATAGGCAGAGTGAAAAAAATCTGGTCCTGGATGTCTCAAACCCAAATTTATTCACAAGTTTGGTCAAACCAAACAGGGACAGTTTCACATAACACTAATCCAGTTTGGGTTCGGAGCTCGAGACTGTACTCAGGTCTTGGCAGAATAAGGCTGCATTCACTTATGCAGTTTTTAAGATTTCATACAACTTTTTAAACCAAAGGCAGAAGTGGATTCAAAAGAAATGGATAATATATATATATTTAATGACTTATGTCTTTTTCTGGCTTTGGCTCAAAAACTGCACAGTAAATTGCCCCCTGGCAGGTTTACAGCCACTTTCTGATAATTTTCCAAACAGCTCTGCTGGAAGTCTGTTCCAAGCATTTACTACTCTTGAGTTCAAAATAATAATTTTTGGCATTGCTTCTGATCTTCACACCAATTATTTTCAGATTGTGTTACTTTATCTCATTAAACACATTAGTCTTGGTAAATTGATCATTAGCATAGTTCCCCGCAGCCGGACTGTACAATGGCTCGCAGTAATTGCAGTGCTAGCTGTAGCCGGGTGGCACTGTTCTGCTTTCACACAGTCTGTATGCCAGCAAATGGATATAGATTCACCTTCTCACTGGCCTGCTCTCATACTGCTTTATAAATAGCAGGTCGCTGGGCTGTTTATAATTGGATATTTAATCACTTTCTCACGTCCCTCAGTACGTCCTTTCCTCTAGATATTAATGGCTAGACGTAATCTAATACACGTTTGCAGTAATAATGTTTGTCTTGTGGAATCCAGGCATCTTTTATGTTACTTGTTGGTAAATTAGTTGGAACTATATTTAAATAAGCAGACAAATATATCCCTGTCATTATCCAAAATGGTATTTAAAGGAAGTCTGTGGATCAGAACTGAAAACAAAAAAATAAACAAATTTTTTGATGATTATATTGTCATGTAAATCTTCTTAAAATAAACAACAGATTGACTGCTTTCCTATGTGCTGACATCTAGTGGCCAATAATTTACACTCCAGATTGTTAACCCCTTCCTGACATGATTTTTGTTTGTTGTGTTCCTTCCTATCTCCCCATTTTCCAGGGGATCCATAATGTTTTGATTTACCTATTTAACTAGCTATATAAGGCCTTGATTTTTTTTCCATTGTAATGTTTAATGTACCATAAAATGTACAGGAAAACAAAAATAAAAAATATTGTGGTGTAGAGTAGGAGAAAAAACCCAGTTTCTTGATATTTGAGAAATTAGTTGTTATGATGTGTGGTATATATCATGTAATCTTTATTCTACAGGTCTGTACGATTAAAGCAACGCCAGGTTCATGTAGTTTTGTTAATTTATACTATTTTAGAGAAAAAAAAACTTTTTTTTTTCCTCTTTGCTTTGCATCCACATTTTCTGAGGCCATTTTAACTTTTTTCCTCTTTTTATTCCAATTTGTTGGGGAGAGAAAGCAATAACCCTTTCCCCTTTTTTTCTCACTGTGGTTTTGACTATGTGGAATGAATAATATTATATTTTAATACATCAGACGGGGTGATAATTATTTTTCCTTTTTTTTTCCATTTGTAAAGACACATATGCATGTTTTTCTCATTATCTGACATGAAATTCGAATAACCCTTACCTTAGGTCAATTACCAAAGTTATTTCTATTTGCTAAATGCTAGAATAATGAGAGAGAATTATTAAGGCATTTTTATTACTTCGCATAGTCATAAAAGTTTACATACATTTCATTAGTAGTTTGGTAGCATTTGCCCTTAAACGTGTATGACTTGGTCAAACGTCTTTGGATATCCTTCCACAAGCTTCTCACAATAGTTGCTCACCCCTGCCTTTTCAGCTTTGTCTATAAATTTTCAATAGGATTGAGATCAGAGCTTTCTGATGGCCTCTCCAAGCTTTAACCCCTTAACGACCTTGGACGTATGCATACGTCCAGGTGGTCTGGGGGTTAACGCACCTGGACATATGCATACGTCCTGCCTAACGTGCGGGCTTGCGGGCGAGCCGCCCACGATTGCGACATGGGACCAGCAGTATATTATCGCTGGCCGCATGCCGTATCACCCACGGCCGGAGTGAGCTCTGGCCGCGGATGATTAACGCTTCATTACCGCAAATGTCCATGGTTGCAATAATGAAGCCAGCAGGCAGGAGGAGGATCTCTCCAGCCTGCTCCCGGCAGCTGCCGCACCACAGCTGCGGCAGCGATTCTTACTGTCAGATGCCACCGGAAAGTTAATGTCACTTCCGAGGTCATCTGTGACGTCACGATGCCCACAATGCATGTGGGCTTCGTTTGACTGACAGTTGGTCATGGCGAACCAGATACACAGCAGAAATGTTTGTGTACGGGCCCTCCCTTCAAACGCAATCTGATGATGCTTTGAAACCCCCTATGAGGAAAAGTAAAGAATGTGTAAGAAAGTAAAAATAAAAGTTAAAAAAGTAAAACACAAAAATTAAAATAAAAAAACGTTCATCGCCCTTTTTCTCTTTACAAACGCCAATCGCCCCAAAAAAGATCAAAAATTTAAATAAGCCCCCTTTTGGGTATCGACGCTGCGTAAGACCGCCTATAAATCTGTCGTTTTTTCCCCGTACGGTAAAAAGCCGTAAAAAAATAAAAAATCAAAATAAAAAATCACAAAATTTAAAGTTTTTTTGTTCATCCTACAGCACATAAAATGGAATAAAAAGCGATCAAAAATTCCTATAAATGAAAAAGTTGAAAAAATTAAAATTCTGTTTATCCCGCAAAAAAAAGTCCTTACACAGCTCTTATAGGAAAAAAAAAAAGTTAGGGGGGCTCTCGGAAAATAGGATGATAAATTTCTTTTACACACTAAAAACACTTTTTTTTTTTAAGTGTTTCAACAGAAAAAAACTATATAATCTTTATCCCCCCAAAGAGAAAAGCTAATTTTACAGGGGTTGCACGGTGAGCGGTCAAAAAAAAAAAACATCTAGGATTGCAGTTTTTCTTCACCCTGCCTTAAAAAAAGGGATTTTAAAAGCGTTTTCAAAAACCCTTGCCCCCCAAAAAAAATGATATTAAAAAAAATGTAAATTTCTCGCAAAAAAACAAGCCCCACACAGCCGTAAAAGAAAAATTAAAAGTTATGGCTCTCGATAGGGCGATGAAAAAATGTGTTTTCGGGTTTTGAATAAAAGTGTTTTTTTTTGTAAAAAAGTAGAAAAAACATAAAAAAAATAAAAATTTGGGGTATCGCTTTTTAATCGTATTGACTTGGGGTTTAAGGGGGCTTTCATATATACCATACAGTGCCCACTTAAAATAAAAACATAGAAAGTTTGCTGTATTTTGTTCAAATATCTCACAAAAACCTTAATAAAAGTGAAAATAGCGTATATGCACCCAAAAAGGTACCAATAAAAAACATCAATCATCCTGCAAAAAGCAAACCCCATCCCCGTTGCAACAGAAAAAAAAAAAAATTAATGGTGTCAGAAAGGGCAACATAAAAACGCATTTTTTATAGACTTTTTTTATTGTGTAAAAGTAATAAAACAGAAAAAAAACTATATAAAATTATATCATTGTAATTGTTCCGACCCCATAGTAAAATTATACCCTTTATTTAAATGCACGGCGAAAAGGTGTTAAAAAAAAAACCCAAAAAACAAAGAATGAACTTGTTTTTTTCCCCCCTTTTCATGGCCCTTACTAAAAAAAAAATATGGACCCCCGTCAACCCAAAATGCATGTACACCCCCAAAGGTCCTGAGGGGGGTTGAATCCAAAATGGGGTGACTTCTGGAAGGTTTTTCCTGTTCTGCTCTTTGGGGGCTTTGCAAATGCGGGAAGGCCCCACCAAAATTTTGCGTTCCAAAAAGCCAAATACGCTCCCCCCTTGTGCCTGCCCTGCGCCCCCCAAAAAAGCAGTTTAACCCCCCCATTAGGGTATTGCCGAATTGGGAGAATTGCTTGACAAAATTTTGGGGTTCTTTTTTCCGGATTTCGTAAATATGAAAAAATTTTAAGCTTTAAAATTTCAGTTACTGGAATTTTTTTTTTTTTTATTTTTTCCCGCTAAATTTAAAAAAAAAATGTGTAATCACCCGTGGGGGGCTTTTTATAAAAGCACCCCGGTTTTTTCCTTGGGGTTTTTCCATTTTGGGGTCTTTTTAGGGGGGTTTAAAAAGTTTTTTGCTTGGGTGAAATAAATGTGTTAAATAAAATTTTTTTTGAAAATTGGGACCCCGAGGCCCGTGGTGTCCCCCTTTTGGGGCCGGTTGAAAATAATTGTTAGGGCCCAAAAAGGGATATTTCTAAAAAAAGGCAGCCCCGGGGGTGATTTTACAGCATTTTTAGTTACATTTGTATTCAAATTTTTAAGGAAAAAATTTTGGGGGTTGAAAAATAGGGAATTTTTTTATCCCCTTGTTTAATTTTGGAAAAAATTAAAATTTAACAAATCTAAAAATGTTTAAAAAATTTAAGGGGTTATTTCTTGATGGGATATTGTGGGAAAAATTAAATGAGGTCCCCCAAGCCACGTCCAAATGGAAAGGTATAAAAAATTTTTTTTGCAAAATTTTTTTTAAAAATGTGAGAAATTACTATTAAGTTTCTTTTTGTCAAAAAAAAGACATTTTAAAAAATGAAACCCAAGTGGACATATGGTAGTGTAGTTTTTTTAAACTATTTTTGTAAAAATTATCTGTCTTTCATGCAAAAAAATTTTTGGGAAATTTCAAATCACAAATTTTTCCAAATTTTCAGAAAATTTTGTATTTTTTTACAAAACAAACAAGGTTGTATGGATAAAAATTTTTTACTAACTTAAAGACAATGTGTCCGAGAAAACTTTTTCTGAATCACTGGATAGGTGAAAAAGGGCAAAAAAAATTATTTCATAAGTGACTCATGTAGATTTCAGAAATAGGGCTGGTCAGTAAGGGCCCAAAAATGGCGGGTCCTTAAGGGGTTAAGTTCCCGGTGATGTTTGAGATGTCTTCATATTGCCCCAATAATTTCTTTCCTCATGATGCCATCTATTTTGTGAGGTGCGCCCAGCCCTCCTGCAGCAAAAACACCCACAAATGATCCTGCCCCTCTGTGTTTCAAGTTAGTGGGGTTTTAAGGTTCCAAGGTTCTTTTTTTCCTCAAACGTAAAAATGGTCTTATGGCCAAACAGTTAAAATTTTTGTTTCATCGACCCCGGAATTTTCCAAAAATGTAGGTCTTTGTTCCCGTGTGCACTTGCAAACATTAAATTTGGTTTTTCATGTTTCTTTTGGAGTAAGGCTTCTTCCTGGCAGAGTGGCCTTTAGCCCATGTTGAACAGACTTGTTTCACTGTGGATAATGACCAAATTTAACAGCATCCGCCAGCTCTTACAAAGGGTTTTTTTTTCTTTTGTTCTTGGGGTTTATATGCACATGTCAGACCCAAAGCACGTTAA
>JAODAL010045280.1:0-32085 GCA_025379985.1 Phyllomedusa bahiana | reverse complement strand
TTGCCCGGGGGAAAGGAGCCCCTCGTTAAACACTGGTCAAGGGGGGGCCCAAAGATCCCCCTTAAAAGGCCTGATAAAATTTTCTTTTTAACCCATTAAAAACCCTGGCGATTTCTTCGACTAAGCCCGTCAATCCCCGTTTACTTCCTCTTCAGTGATCTCTTCTCCAAAACATCAAGAGAGGGGTCTCCCCTGGTTTTCAGGAATGGGTCAGGGAGCTTTGGGGGGAAAGGCACCCTCCACCAGCCCCCCTCCTCCTCCACCAGCTCGCCTTGGGGGGGTTCGCAAGATGGGGGCGGCCCTGAGGAGTGGCCAGGGGTTACCCCAGCCCCCCTCTCTCTGCCTACCCTCCCCAGGCGGCGCTGCCTGGAGGGCCCAACGTTTTTTTTTTACTGCCCCCGCCCCCTTTCCTCCGCTAGTACCCTCACCCCTGACCCACCCCCCTCAGCCGGGGGCAACTCGTTGGCAAGGACTGCGGACCCCGGCTGAAGGGGCCCTGGTCCCCACACAAGTGGAGGAATCGGGCCCACAGGTGGTCCCCAGGCCCTCCGCCCCGCAAAGGCAATTTCTGCGCCCTAAGCCTGCGCTAAAGTGGGGGGGCTTCCCATTGTGGCACAGCTTCGGCTGCCCCTGTGAAGACCTGGATCCCCCGGGGAAGGGGCCGCGGTATGTGGCAACCGTCCCTTTTCGGGGGCCTTCAGCTTAAACTGAAAACGCCAAACCTGACCAGATCCCAAAACTCATAAAGTTTTTTTTTCGTGGACCCCCATGACCTCGCCAAAGCCCTCAGACAGGTCAGATGTCGTAACAAGAGAGTGACTCGTTATGGGGAACGGTTTCCTTCACCTCACTCTGGCGGTTTTTGATCCACAGAAAGTGGGCCATTCAGGGGGAGTTTGGCCACTCATAGTTCGACCCAAAAAGGTTCAAACCCCCCCGGCCCAACAAAGCGACATCAAACCTGTTGAGCCCTTGGGGGTTTAGGCAAGATTCTTTTTCGCGAAATCATGCCAGGGAGCCCCAACCCGAGCTTGGCGGGCATGCTCATGCCCCCCCAGACTACCGGGCCCGTTCCCACGGGCCCCCTGTCTGGCCCCCCCGGGGAAGCGCCCAGACCTTCCCCCTTTTAGGGTTCATCGGAAGCCCCCAAAACCCAATCTTTTTGACCAAAGAGAGGGCCATTCCTTCCCCCCTATTTGGGCCCTCCCCCTCGCCCCTTCTTCGGGGTCCAAAACGGCCTTGCAAATGTGCGACGTCCCCGGGTTTCCCCCCGGAGAGAGGGTAAAAGGCCCCGCCCCCCCTTTGCCACCTCGTAGGCCTACTCGGGGAGACAGCTCCCTGGGGGGGGGGTCACCCCCATGGGCTCCCCTTTTGCAGCGGGTGCTCCCATTGGCTAATTTCAGATGTGTTTTTATCCTTTAAACAGCATTCCCCCTTTCCATTCTTATTACCGTTCTCTTTGTTTTTCCCTAACCCTAATGGGGCCAGCTGTATCCTTTGGGGACCCTTTACCTCATTGGGGGGGCAGAACCACCCCCCTCCGCATCCATGGCCACCGGATACCCCTGTATGGTACCGAGCCACCGTGCCCCCTTTTGCACCCGAGGGGTTGTCCTTCGCGATTTTAGGGGACTCACCCCCTGTCAGGGAGCCCCTCTTGGATTACCCTTTGGGGACTGCCGCAACTTCCTGTGGCCATTCCCCAGCTTTCCATGTCAGGCCAGTCTAGTCCCCGGCGACCCTACATCTCACGATTTTGTTTTCTTCTTTTGTCGCTTCCTTCTGTTTTGCTGTTGTTGCTACGGTATTCCTCCTCGTCGAAATTTGTCTCATGCAACCTTATATCCATTTGCCGGCATCCGCACAGGGGATTCTAATTGATGTTATTTCACGGAGGGCCTATGTCTCTTGATTTGGCTGGCTAAGCCCCTTCTTCCTCTGATAGGGGCAGGGGTGCATTTGTTGCGCGGCAGCCAAACTGTGGCCCCTTATGTTGGTCATTGGCGGTTTAGCAGTTCACACTGCTTTGTACGTCCTTTCTTCGACTAGCCGTGGTCACAGGAGCTGGTGAACCAGCAGCTAGGTTTTTCCCTAATTCTTCTGGCGATACCAATCCCCTGAATGAATAACGGGGAGTTGCCTCACATTCCCGGGGCTTCTGCCGCCCCCTTCCTCTCTGCTGTACCACTTTGCTGGTCCTACGTTCGCCCCCCGGGGCAGCAATCTTTTTGGCTGAGTACCTGATTTTTCTCTTGGCAGGCGTTCCATCTTGCTGGCTCCGCCTCCGAGGAGGCGCGCCAGGTGGACCGGTCGGGGACACTCTCTATGCCCATCTCCAATAATGCGCTGTCTTTGCCGGCCGGTCGTCATCTCGGGGTCGGGGGCTTTCGACGCACTTCCTGGTTTTCCCGGCATTCACTTCCGGTTTTTTGGCGGTACCGCCGCGTCTGATGCGTCCACAGAGGCAGGACTCACGCAGCGCACAGCCGGACCGCCTCTCAGGATAACGCTCACGCTCACTGCGACTGATAGCCGACACGTGGCCACGCTTCCTCTCTCCTTGGCGTCCCGGGGGTGCCATGTTGGTTGGCGGGCAGCTCCCGATGTGCCGCCTGATCTTCGGAACCGCTGGTCGTTGCTGAGCTTTATCTTCGGAAGGTCCTGGCCTAGTGTTGAGCGATTTTTATCGACAAAGTTGAATTCGGCAAGGTTTTTATGTTGATCGTAATTTCCAGATCATTGCAGATAATTCAAGGTTAAAATCTGTGCTTGCATCATATTAAGATAGCGCCCTTTTTCGGCGCTTTGTAAATTTTGGCGGCAAGCAATCAGATTACAGAATAGTAGCAGGTGGAGATGTGTGGGCGACGTCATGAACTGGGATGTGTATGGTTGCGCTTGGCTGGAAAAAATCACTTTGGACCTTGTTTACATAGAACAGCGTTTCCTGTTCAGCCTCAGTGTCTCATCAGCGTCTCATAGGGATTGGACCTGCGTTCTGCTGTGGCCAAACAGCTCAGACGAAATTAGTCTATTCTGCCATAACAGAGAAATCTCTACTATTAGATTTGATCATTCCAATTTAGTTAGGATTAGGATTTGAACTAAATTTTTATGTAGTTAGCTAGAATTTTAAAGCAGACAGAATCTACCACTAGTAAATTCCGGCGGTGGAGCGGGGGGGAAGGGGGGCCGCGGGGCGAACACAGACAAGATCTATCTATTAAAGAACACTGGATAAAAGTTCACAAGATCTTAGTGTAGACATTGTTAGTGGAAATATCTTTATATTAACAGTTTGCGATTGAAACTATTTCGCTGGATTATTGGGCAGCCTGTGAACTTTATATTGGTATTTAACATCATTTCTAGTAAACTGCAGGTCTCTTGGTTAGCTGCAAAACTCACTTTTATTATCAGTATACATTTCGAAAGGTGTATTTTTCCCATTACACCGTGGACTGTTGATATAATCCAACTTGCACTTAAATTACAAACAGCAATTCTTGTGAGTCAGCACAGGGTTTGTTGCCAAAAATACGTGCATCGTACGGAAAACATCACAGTTAGTGTTTTTTGACTTTTCGCACAGCACTGTTCATTGACGCAGCATTCTACGTAATCTTAAAACAGCAATTCTTTATCACCACAGGTGAATTGAAAGGTGCAAAAAATAGTTATTATATCAAAAAATACATAACAGTTACGTGTTTATTTACTTTTTGGCGCACCCATCAATGGTCATTGACGCAGCATCTACGTTATATCTTTTTACAACAGCAATTCTATATTCACCACAGGGTGAATTGAAAGGTGCAAAAAATACGTTTTATTATATCAAAACATAACAGGTACGTGTTTTTGACCTTTTGCGCACCAGCAATGTTCATTGACGCGAGCATCCACGTAAATATTAATACAAGCTATTACTATATTCACCACAGGTCAATTGAAAAGGTGCAAAACTACAGTTTATTATATTCAACAACATAACAGTTCGTGTTTTTTTGACTTTGCGCACCCTGAGCACCTGTTCATTGACGCAGGCATCTACGTAAATCTTAAAACGCAATTCTATATTCACCAGGTGAATTGAAAGGTGCAAAAATTACCGTTTATTATATCAAAAACAATATCCAGTTACGTGTTTTTTGACTTTTGCGCCACCCATGCACTGTTCATGACGCAGCATCTACGTATAAAATCTTAAAAAATCAGCAATTCTATATTCACCACAGGTGAATTGGAAAGGTGCAAAAAATCCGTTTTATTATATCAAAACATATCAGTTAGTGTTTTTTAGGACTTTTGCGCACCAACACTGCTTTCATTGACTGCAGCATCTACGTAACTCTTAACAACAGCAATTCTATAATTCACCATCAGGTGAATTGAAAGGTGCAAAAGAATACCGTTTATTATATCTCAAAAAATAACAGTTAACGTGTTTGTTGACTTTTGCGCACCCAGCATGTCCATTGACGCAGGCATCATACGTAAAATCTTAAAACAGCAATTCTATATTCTCCACAGTGTCAATTGAACGGTGCAAAAAATCCAGTTTATTATATCAAACATAGTTCACAGTTACGTGTTTTTTGGACTTGTTGCGCACCTGCACTGTTCATTGACGCAGCATTCGTAATATCTTTAAATATCAAACAGCATATTCTTATTCTCCACAGAGTGAATTGATAAGGTGCAAAAAATACCGTTTTATTATATCAAAACATAACAGTTACGTGTTTTTTGTGACTTTTGCACACCCCACGTATGTTCATCTGACCGCCAGCAGCATCTACGTATATCTTAAAACAGCAATTCTATATTCACACAGGTGAATTGAAAAGGTGCAAAAAAAATACCGTTTATTATACCAAAACATAACAGTTACGTGTTATTGGATTTTGCCCAGTCCAGATTTGTTGATAGACACCTTGCAGTTAATATGAATCCAGCAATTTTGTTTTGATTAGTGGGATTGAAGAATAGCTGTGATTTGCGTTTTTATTAGGAAGAGACTTTCCAAAAACTTTTCCATACCTTCTCAAATTTTTATATTTATTGAACATGAGCGAAATGCAGGTGGTTAAGCGAGCAAAGAGGGGGGTTAGCACATGGGAGGTAGATGTACGAGGAGAGGTGCTCCTTCAGTGTGGCGACAACACGCATGCCAGCAGCGATCGTCATGTTGCCAGGACCGTCAGGCCTGTCATGGCCTGGGTCAGGGCCTGGGAATCTAAGTAACAAACATCGTCGCCATCTGATCCTTCAGTGGTTAATGCAACATGCATTAGCAGTCTTAACTCCTCGTCCTCGCAGTCACGGACCACAAATGTCGTCATCAGCCATCTCAGCATCCGTTCCAACATGAAGCAGCCCAAATGTCAATTCGTTGTACCACCACTGGGGATAATCCATTGACTGAAGACCTCTTTGATGACAAAATGCGGTTGGGGGCAGAATGACATGTTAAAAGATCAAGAGGATGATTAGTCCTGCTCTGACGCCCAGGTACTGATTGCCATCTGAGGAGGTTGAAGGAAGGCCGGTCTATCGGCAAAAAATCCCGGAGGCGGTCGGCAACGCTTGCAGTGCCCCTTGCTTGTAGCTTGCTTCTGGGAAGCAGGAAAGTCAGGACGACAAGTCACACTGCGTTGATGGATGATGCTGATGACGGACCATCGCGATCCATCGGTTCTTTTCCGCAGAATTTGCTTGGCAGAGCGCTCGTTTCATCAGTGGACGAGGAGGAAGACGATGGGGGTGTGTCAATCGGGTCCCGACTCACAAAAAGGGAGAGGGCGGTCGCAGAAGTCCGCTGATATGATTCGCAGCCTCTGGTCAGCGCAAACCCCGCTCCTGCTTTTCGGCCGTCAAATAGGTCAGGACCTCTCCAAGCCTGGGCCTTCTTTGAGCAAGCCTCTGATTCACCCAGCGATTTGTCATATGCCGCCTTTGCGTTAACCGAATAAGTAGAGGCAGAACCTTATAGTGGATTAACCACCACAAACTGTCCTAGTCAAATGCTCAACGAATGACAGAGTTGAAATGAAGGAACACTTTGGCCACTACAATAAGGCCCAGACCGACGCGGGCTCCAACCACTGTCACACCTCTGTCCGCCGCCTCCTCCTACTAGCCACCACCAAGCGTTCCTCAGCTGCCCAGTCTCTCAGGTCATGATCAGGGATCAGCCTCCGGCTTCAGCCTCACCGTCGCCCGAGTACCACCAGGCACACCAGAGACATCCTACCCTTCTCCTTCCGCAGTTTGATGACATGCAGCCTTACAGCGGCCAGTCTAGCAGCCAGCCTTCTGTCATTCCAGGTTTGGGAGCAGAAGAAACACTTTAACCCAAACCATCCCAAAGCCAAAAGCAATGATGTCGGCATTGCAGGCTTTTGGCCTTGGATAATGTGCCTTTCCGTCTGGTGGAACAGTTGGGTTCCCGCCACATCTTGGGCCTCGCCCTGCCCCCCCATTACCAGATTGCCGAGCAGGCATTTCTTTGCCAGAAAAGGCCGTCCCTGCCCTGGCCAGCCCGTGTCATCTTAAAATTTCAAGCGCGTTTCTGCATCTGGTCCGGAAAAGTCCATCTCACACCGACACATGGACTAGGTAAGCCGGACCAAGGACGCTATATCTATGTGACAAGCTCACTGGGTGGTGGGTGGATGTCTTGGGGGGATGACGGTGGGACTACTCAGGCTCGCGCGCACGTCTTCAAAACGCAGGGATGGTGCAGGGGCCCCTCTTTCCCCAAGGTCCTCTGGTGGCATCCCGTGCCCAGAGGACACCAGGCGTGTTGAAAATAATTGCCTTGGAGACCGTCCACACACAGGTCAGGAGCTGGTGGACGCTCTAAGCAACGAGACAGAGCGCTGGCTGGGTGACCATAGAACCTTGTGCCGGGCAAACGGGCGAAATTGCTGGCCGCCCTTAAGATCGGTAGGCTGGAGCACATCCCTTGCTGGCACATGTCCTGAAACTTGTCGTCCAGAAATTTTAAAGAGCTACCCGGGTCTGGGACTGCCTGCTGAAGAAGGCTCGAGGTCTGAGTTCGCACTTCCGCCGTTCGCACCCTGCTTCGTCCCGCTTGGCGCTGCGTGTGCAGGTCAGCTCGGACTCCCCGTCAACCGTCTCAGTGTTGACGTGGGAAAACACGCTCCAACTGGGATTCTAAAACCTCCACACTATGCTCCACAGCGCACTTTGTGGGCAGCAGCGCCAAATGCCATTAACGCAGTTCGAAGTGACACATGGCCTGAACAAGCAGCGGTACGAGACCTCGGGTGTTGCAACCACCGAGAGTGGAGGCAGGTGAAAGAGCTCTGCACAATCTCTTGCCAGTTTTGAAAGAAGATGCCACCCAAAAATGGTCAGTGCGGACAATGCCCTTGTCAGCATGAGCATGGTGTGTGATCTTAGTTCTGGTACGATCGTTTGGACATCTCTGAAAAAACAGGTCCCGCCAGCAACGGAGGGACGGAGACGGACCACAGATGCAAGACCACGGAGCTTTCTCTCGTCTAAATCCACCAAGGCCCGACAAGGTTTCACAATTTCATCTTCGGTCTCCTCCTCCACTATTAGGCAGTGGTTCGGGGTCCAGAGCTAGTGCAGGTGGCGCATCAGCTCTCAGGGTGCATCATTCTCAGGCAAGTCAGGGCTGTGTTGAGCTGTGCCTGAGGCAGCGGAGGAGGAGGAGGAGGTTATTCCTAGACCACGTGTTACCGACGTCTCTGCCTTGGAAAGAGGTTGGCGCGAAATTGAGGCGGGGGAGGTAGATGGGAAGTTCCAGTTTGCTAGTGCCCCCCTCGAACCCAGAGGCTTGGGAATCAAGGCTCCATCTCTCAACATGAGATGCTTGGTGCTCCATTTCCTCCTACTGATCCTAGCATATAAGGCCATCAAAATGAACAACAATTACTGGGTTGGCCACCCTCCTGGATCCCCGGTGGTACAAAAAGCAAAAATCAGACTTTCCTTTCCACCCACCCAAATAGAGAGTAATAATGCAGGAAACTGGAGACCTTGCTGATTGACAAACTGGAGGACATCTGTTGCGTCTGCTTCAGTTCCCCCAAATGTCACGGTTTGGAACAACATCAGCGACGTGACAGCCAGTAGTGTGCCAAGTAGGAGTTTGCGGCAGCAGCAGGCAAGGTGGCTGAGAGCCCTAATGGGTGACCTCTGGCAATCTTTGTTTACACCTCACCAAACGCATGCAATGCAGGGCACACATCCCAACACACAGTGTCAGCTTAAAGATCATAGTGCCGGAATATTGCGTCTCAACACGATGTTTTTGCATGTGTTCCGGACCCAATAGACTTCTGGGTATCCAAAATGGACGGAATGGCCAGAGCTGGTCGTCACGCCATTTAGAAGAGTGTTTGTCCTGACCAGCAGCCAGCGTCATATCTGAGCGGGGACTTCAGCACTCAGCTGGGAGGAGTCATTACAACAAACGCATCCGGCTTTCCACAGATAATGTGGATCGTTTGATTTCATTCAAGATGAATCAGGATGGATCTTGATGATGTTTTGGACCCCAATTGCCGAGGTCACGATAGTTGCCAGTCTACTTCACTCCTTTTCAAAAACAGAAATGGTCCTTTGAAAACTTTTTTTAAAATGATCATTTTCTTACTGCAATTTTTATTCTTTTTCCACATCAGTTCTTTTTGCATGGTTTGCTGTTGTGGAGTTTGTAAAGACAGCAAGGTTTCATGACAACACCGTTTTCCTATACTCCACTTTTTTAAGAAGTTTTCGCATTGTCAAATGGTTTTGTGGTCTGTTGCTGTGAGATACAGCCAATAATCATGGTCCCTTTGGACAGAATGTGACTTCCTAAGTGGCATGTCTCCCTCACAATTTTTAATAGTGGCTGATGAAGTATATTTATAATTTTTTGGGGTCATGTTGCTGTGAGATACAACTATTAAATTATGGTCCTTTGAGAACAGAAATGTGGTTCTAAGTGGCATTTCTCCCTCACAATTTTAAGAGTGGCTGAGAGGGAAGTTCATATTTATATTTTTTGGGGTCATATGTAGCTGTGAGATACCGAATAATCCATGGTCCTTTGTAACAGTAATGTGGCTTCTAAGTGGCGGCCATTTCTCCCTCCACAATTTTTAAAACAGTGGTGAGAAGTCATTTTTTAATTTTTTGGTCATGCTGCTTTGAAATGCAGCAATTACTACAGGTCCCTATTATAAATAAATGTTGTTTCTAACAGACATTTGTTCTTCACAATTGACCAAGTGGCCTCAAGGGGGACATGCTTTGGAATATTTGGGGGCAATTTTGCTGTGACATGCAGCTTATATATCAGGTCCTGATTCTAAAAAAAATGTTGTTTTCTTAACAGACATTTGTTCTTCAACAATTGACACAAATGGTGGCCTCAAGGGTCATGCTTTTGAATTTTTGGGGGCTTTTAGCTGTGGTACATGCAGTTATTACATACAGGTCTATTCTAAAAAATGTTTGTTTCTAACAGACATTTGTTCTTTACAATTGTCAAGGTGGTCAAGGCTGATTGTGCTGTCAGAAACAGGAATAGGTAGGACACTGTTAATGGAACCACATATTGCAAAATGACCTTGTTTTTGCAAAGATCTTTAACATAGCTATCATATCCCTGTTTGAGACAACCCATTTATACAATGAAAAAAAAGGAAACAAAGACATGGTGGGGATTCCTATCCTCATTTTAAAGATGTGTTTTCTATTCTAGAATTAAAGTAATAAAAAACTTGCATGTAAAAAATAGCTTGTTAAAAAATATTCCTGCTGAATTGTATCAAGGGAGGTAACAGGAAAAACTTGGGACCAGATGTAGGTTATTCAGAGGACTGGAGTAATGGAGCACGGACAGAGAACAAAGTACAGAGACCATTTCCTCCAGCACGTTGAGTAAAATGAGAAAAAGGAATGCCAAGATAATGGGCACCTGTGTGTAAAAGGAGCGTTAACCACCAGTATTTCCAAGTGAAATGAAGCTAATTGGGTCCACACTCATAAGGAGGGGCATAAGCGCTACCCAGTATTGACTGTGTACAGAGGAAGGATGGAGAGTTATCACACTTCGCTTCCGCACTCGGCTTACAGCTTGACAGTTTTCGTTGTGCGTCATCAGGGCATTTTAACCTGCGTGGTGTTAATAGATGACGGGACGCCAGCCTGGGCTTTTCTACTGCACCCACTGTAACTCCGGCCTGGGACATGTCTGTGGCCCAGGACAGGGTATAGTCAATGTCCAGTTCAACTAAAAGGTGGTTGGAAAGAACTCCTTTTTTGTTTTCCCGGCACTTTTTAATGTGGGGGTATGCAGGTTTGGGGTCATGCTGTGGCCCAGGGACAGGTTATAGTTCAATGTCAGTGAATCTAAAAATGGTGGTTGTGAAAAAGCTCCTTTTTCCGGCCACTTTTTAATTGTGGGGTCATGCAGGTTTGGGGGCTCATATGCTAGTGGCCCAGGGACAGGTATAGGGGGGGTCAATGTCCATGAAACTATTAATGGTGGTTGAAAGATCTTTTTCCCAGCACTTTTTAAATTTGGGGGTCATGCAGGTTGGGGTCATGCTTGTGGACCAGGACAGGTATAGTCAATGTCCTGTTCAACTAATATGAGTGGTTGAAAGACTCCTTTTTGCGGCACATTTTAAATTGTGGGGGTATGAGGTTTGGGGCTCATGTCTGCGTTCCAGGACAGGGATATTCAATGTCCAGTTCAAGTAAACATGATGGTTTTCAAAAATCATACTTTTAATTTGTGGGTGATGCAGGTTTATGGGTCAAGGCCTGTGGTACAAGACAGGGATAGTAAATGGTCTGTGACTTTTTTTCTGTGGACCTTTTATAACCTAAGTCGTGTTGCTAAGAGTAGCCAGTATCCATTTGACTGTTGTGGAGGTTAATTGCAGCTTCTCCTGCCTTGTTTGGGTGTATTAATGAGGGTGTTGTTTGCTCTCCCATAGACTTTTAATTGGTCATCGCTCTTAATCGATGCTCACTATCGTAAAAACCTTTTTCGATAGCGGCGGATATCGACTATCGAATGCGATCGCGATAGCCAACGCAAATGCTCAACACTAGTCCTGCCCCATTCAATATGCTCCGAGTTGTGCTATTCCTCAAGCTCTGCCAGGTCCTCTTCCTCAGGTTGTTGATTAACGGCCGTACGTAAGCGGCCCCTCTTGGCGGACTCCCGAGGTGTTTTCGGCGGTAACGGGCCCTCCCGCAGTTCTCTTTTCTTAACCTCTCGATTACACGTGCCCCAGCCCTTCATAAATCTCCTGGAAAACCAGAGGATAGGGGTCCGCCAGCGCTTCTGAACATTTTACTTTGACTGAGGTGTCCCCAGTCCCTCAAACCTTGGCCAGGTAATTCTCCCTTAGTTCTCCTGCGGCTCTCACCGCCGCCTCATGCCGCACGCACGCATGTCCCCCGACTTCGCTGCGGGGTTCATGCTGTTGGGGCGGCAGGGCAGCAGGGCCACCGGCCGGCTAACGGATTTAGCCGGGCCACAGCCGGCACGGTTGCGGGGAGAAGAGGCGAGGTTCAGAGCGGGCTGCTCCATATTTGCCGCTTGGATCCTGCGCCCTTCCTGGGAGGGCTGCCCCCCACCAGGAAGACAGGGTGGTCTCCAGGGCAAATCACCAACATGGACATGGTTGGGTCTTCCTCAGAAAAAAGTACTTGCACAATAGCACAAAACACAGTCCTAATAAAGCCTCTCGCTTAACCTCACTGTTATGGCAAAGTATGAGCCCTAGAACAAGCCCTCTGCCTGGGGCTTATCCCCTGGCCCTGGGGGCTTGCCCACCCCCTGGGAAGCCGGTGGTTTTAAAGGGGGGGGGGGGTACTAACTCTGATAGTACTAGTCCAAGCCAAAAGGACTATGGTTCCCAGGCAGGAAAAAAAGCTTCACCAGGTAGAGTGTTACCTCCATGGCTCCACACACAGGCACTGCAGGACGCCCTGAAGCTCATCCCTCCAACTTCCTGGGCGGGGCCTGCTAGCACCAGACTTGCACCCTGATGTTTTCTTGGAGTCACCACAGCTGAAAAACAATGCTTTTAATTAACCCTGGATGTAAATTGTGCCAAAGATTGAGCCACCATAAACTACTAGCTTTGTAGGGTTACAATGCCAAGTGTTTTACGCTACACAACAAGAGATATAATTTGTAATTAACCTTTTGCTTGTGGATTAGGGCTACAGGAAAAATGTTATATTTTGGGCGGTGAAAAAGTCCGTTTCTTGGAGTCACTGACAGCTGAAAAACCATGCGTTAATTAACACCTTGGATGTAAACTTGCACCAAAGATTGAGCCACACAAACTACAGCTTTGTAGCGTTGTTACAATGTGTTTTTACCGTGTGTTTTTTTACGCTACACACCAAGAGATAAAATTGTATTTAACCTTTGCTTGTGAATTAGGCTACAGGAAATCATGTATATATTTTTGCGGTGAAAAAGACGGTTTTTGGAGTTCACCACAGCTGAAAAAACATCGCTTAATAACCCCTGGAATGTAAAAAATTGCGCCAAAGAATTGAGCAGCCAAAAAATGAAGTGGTATTTGTATTATAAAATCGCTGTTTCTTTAAATAAATACAACAGTAACTGGCTTAGATCCCCTTGGATATTCAATGTGCTGTGAGCAGATAGGATTTAAATGTATATGCAGCTGCAGTGGACGCACACTGGATTTCTAGATCCAAATAACCCAAAAATATCAGAAATAGAAGTTAAGAGAAGCAGTCTCTGAGACAAGCATGAAACACCCAAAAAAATCGCTGTTATAAGTATCAGTTCTTATAGCTACAGTTCTTCGTAAGAGCGATCAGCCGCTGCATGCACCTTTCCTGAATCAGTACAGTGAGAGGAGTGTGACATCCCAGAGTCCCAGTAGAGGCGGTGAACAGTCACTGAATCCTGCCGGTCTCTGAATTGGCTCCATCTCTGCACTTGTCATGCTGGATATGCCCTTCTTCCTCACAGAGTTCTGTGCCCCATGTAACGCCCTGTGCTCGGCAAGCCATTTTATAATATGAAAAAGCACACTTCGTTCTCACGAAGTACCCCAAGTTCGGACTTCGTTCAGAACCGAAGTTTTTCCTGAAATTCTAAACGAATTCCTCTTCGTTTAGAATCAATTCGCCCATCTCTAATTGTTATTATTAATATATGCCACAAAATCATGAAACTATGACTCTGAGCCTTTTCTCCCAATGTAATAATCAAGAGGAGATTAAGATTTTGAGTACACGTCTTTTAGAACATTGTGTCCTTGCATTGGCAGAAAAAGAGGTACAGCATTTTTGGATGAAAAATACCTTACAGTCATATGTTGACTGTGAACTATCCCCGAGGGGGTTAAGGCTATATAAAGAAATTACTCAATATCGGAATGATGCTGATTTTTTATCAAAATGAAAAGAAGAAGCACATGTTGAACATTCGTTGAAATTGACGAAGATTGTCCTAGAAAAATCATTAAGTGAATATGATGATATCCAAAGGGATTTGAATACCTCAAAAATGGAATTAAAGATGAGGTTAACTGAAATACAATGGAATCTTTTTTAAAGAAATTGGATAATCATCTAATTCCGATTCAGAATGAGATAAAAGAGAGAAAGAGAGACAAATTTATTTGAGATAAGTTGGATTTTGACCAAGATAAAGTCTTCACCTGGAAAGATCAACAACAATACAAAAATAGGAGACCTTTTAGATCCAATAGGAGAAAGTCGCGCTTATCGAAACAGATGGAATATTGGACAATGGACTCTGGTTCAGATTCAAGCGGGAATGAAGAGAAAAATAAAAATGGACTGTCGATGGGAGATACTGGTGGCTCAACATCACCTGGCCCTTTACTCGGCGGATTCGCCGAGGTGGTCGTAAGAAGAAAAATCTTTCCCCAGAGTGGAGGCGAGTTCAAGAGGAAGCAAGTCTCTTGGAGATAGTAGAGACAGATGCTCCTCAAGGTTCCACAGTACAACAGGTGGTGAATGTGCCAAATGTCATTAATCTATCCCAATTTGAGTTAAGTTCTGCTGCCCTTTCTCTACTATCTAAGGGTTTACATTTTTGTCTTCCTAATAAGTAAATCTTTAAGAAAATTAAATTTGTTCAAAATGTTTAAAAATAAGCAAGATGCGGAGGATACTGTATGCAGTGGAGAAAGTAATACTGTAATTGGTAGGCTTGGTTTCTTTCTTGGTGAGAGTTTGTCAGATTAAGATCGTGACATTATTTTGGAACTTATGGATTTGTTGGATGAGAATACTGAAGGTGATCCAGTGAGTCAGATTTCTGACCAGCGGTTTCTTGGTGGGGTGTAGAGAACAATTTTTCCCCCATTGTCACTGGGCTCAGCATGGTTTAATATTAATAGGGTAGTATTACGTGATGTTAAAGCTCTTGTTTTTCCTGAAGCTATACCCAAGTTGACGAGTAAAGAGATCAAAGCCTTAAGAGAGTTGAAGAAGAATGATCAGATTGTGTTGAAGCCCGCTGACAAGTGGGGTAATATAGTTATTATGGACAAATCATATTACCTTCAGGAAGCTAAATGGCAGTTGAGGGATGGAGAAACCTATGAAAAGTTGCGAGGTGATCCTAGTCAAGGTTATCTGGGTAAATTATGCACACTCCTTTTGAAGGGTAGAACAATAGGATCTTTGTCTAAACGATTATCGTAGAGACTGTTACCTGACAAACCATCTAAGCCAAATTTTCTCCCTAAAGTCCACAAATCATTGGAGAGTCCATATGGCCGCCCAATTGTGGCGAGTAGGGGTTCGGTCACTGAACCGTTGTCCCAATATCTTGACTGGCTTTTAAGATAAGTGTTCCATCATTTTTATTGGATACAAAAGCATTGTTACAGATTTTGAATAATCTCTCAGTGTCCACCGATTTTAAACTAGAAACAATCAACGTTGTTAGTCTTTATACTAAAATACGACATATTGACGGTCTTAGTGCCATTAGGTCATTTTTGGATTGGACAAATAGAGATAGTTCACAGATTGATTTAATCTGTGAAGCATTATATTTTGTATTAAGTCATAATGCTTTTCGGTTTAATGAAGAATGGTACATACAGAAGACAGGGACAGCTATGGGGACACCAGTTGCCCCAACTTTTGCAAAATTTTTTTGCCCTTTTGGGAGGGCAATATATTTATAATATTAAAAATCCTTATATTAAATATATTGCTCACTGGTCAAGTTTTATTGATGATATTTTGATTGTTTGGTCAGGCTCAGAGTCACAGTTTCATGATTTTGTGGCATATATTAATAATAACAATATAAATATGGAGTTTACGTTGAACTTTGGGGATAATTCAACGTTTTTTTTAAATGTTGAGATTTTGCTAAGAGATGACAGGTTTTTGACGAAAGGATTTAGGAAGCTTACGGCTACGAACTCGTTATTGCATTACAGTAGCTCACACCCTGAGCATATTAAGAAGTCAATACCGTATGGTCAATTTTTGAGGTTAAGGCGTAATAATAGTGAATATCATGACTTTTTAGAACAGTTTTTAGAGCTGTCTGAGAGATTAAGAACTAGGGGATATGATGAACAGTTAATATCTGCAGCCTTTTCTAGGAATATCTGCTGTCAACGTGAACAATTATTGTTTGGCAAACGGGAACGGAAGAAATGTTATAGATGGTTTTTTTCTTTTGAATATACGAATATGTCTGAAGTTGTTAAAAGTGCAATTAGGAAAAATTGGCATATTCTTGAATCTAATATGGATCTCCATGAAAAAATTAGAATACCTCCCATTATAACATTTAGGAGAAGTCGTAATTTGAGGGATGAATCGGTTCAGGGTAGACTAGGTAGGAAATCTGAGAATTGGTTAGAAAAATGTATCCCTAGAGGAAATAAAAAATGCGGTTCTTGTTTATTTTGTAACAAAATGGTTGCGGAAAATGTTTTAAAGATTGGAGTAGTAACAAATACTGTTAAAGAGTTGATTACATGTCGCACTAATTATTTAGTATATGTGATGTGGTGTCAGTGTGGGTTATTTTATATTGGTTAGACAATTTGTCCTCTTTTTATAAGGATTAGAGAACATCTTTATTCGATTAAAACAAAGAAAGGTGCCCCTAGATTTATTGCCCATATGCGAGATGTGCTTAATGATGATATATCTGGGATTTCATTTGCAGGAGTACAAATAATCCTTTCAACAAGAATTGGGACTAATCAACACACAAAACTTTTACAGTGCAAAACACATTGGATTCTACGTACAGAGGCTCTAGGAGTCTTGGGTTTAAATTATAGAAATGATTTTTCCTGTTTTTTGTTAGATCAGATAATAGATTTTAGTAATTAATTGTATGTTGTGATATCTGTTACATTGTACTATGTTTGTTCAGGATACATTGGGTTAACTTGTTGCCGGCCGGAATGTTGTGACAGGAAAGGCGGAGTTTTAAGATGAAGTTACGTCATCTCCGTGTGCCTTGAGAAGGCATGTGCTCACGCAAAATGACCGTTGGTTTTGTTTGTCCGTCTGTCCCCATCTGCTGCTTAATGTGATTTTGGAATAAAGAGATGGCTTAATTTAACCTTTTGGTGTGGGGTAATTTGGACTAAAATACAGGGTGTCATTTTTGTCCCATATATGCCTAAATTACATCTGGTTGTTCTATACGGTATTTCATACCCACGGCTTAATTTAACCTCTTGATTGTGGGGTAATTTGGACTAAAATACAGGATGTCTGTAGTTCTGCCCTATATACAACTGAATTGCATCTGGTTCCATGTGTAGGGTATTTTAAACCCAAAGGTTAATTAAGCCTCTTTATTGTGGGGTAATTTGGACTAAAATACAGGGTGTGTTTATTTTTACCCCATATACGCCTGAATTTCATCTCATTCATTCTGTAGGATATTTTATCCCAAGGGTTAAATTCTCCTCTTGTTTTGTGGGAGAATTTGAGTCAAATACAGGGTGTGTGTATTTCTGCACATACACGCCTGTAATACATCAACTTCAGACCAGTGGGGGTATTTTAATCTGTGGCCAAGAGTAAACTACAGGGTGTGTGTATTTTTACCCCATATGCGCCTGAATTTCATTTTATTCATTCTGTAGGGTATTTTATACCAAGGGTTAATTTCTCCTCTTGTTTTGTGGGGGAATTTGAGTCAAATACAGGGTGTGTGTATTTCTTAAGGGTGTGTATTAACTTCAGACCGGTGGGAGTATTTTAATCTGTGGCCAAGAGTTATTTTATTCACATTTTGTGGAGAATTCTGTGTCAAATCCAGTGTTTGTGTATTTCAGTCCTCCAGACATCTCAAATCCAGCCACTCCAGTCTCTTGGGATATTGCTATCTGTGGCAAACATTACATTTTTTAATTATTGTGGTGATTCTGTTAAATGTTGATACATGTAGAGCCCCCCAAAAAGAGGGTGTCATCAATAATTTTGCATCAACGTGAATAATCATTTTGCCATTCCTTTGATCCTTCAGTGTCCGCTTTCAGTTGGTCAATAATCCATCATTGCTAAAGCCAAAAAGCAACAGGAGTTGATCCCAAAAATAAGTAAATGGAATATTTGCATATGTTCTGTGTTTTGTATCCACTCCTGCTTTTGGCTACCTACTCATCTGACAATTCTGATTAGAGATGGCTGAATTTCTCAAAAATTCGATTCGCCGAGTTCGCCAAATTTTCCGACAAAATGATTTTCGTCCCTAATTAATTTGTGACGAATCGTGTTAAAAAACAGCTGTTTTCTGGCTGCAGAGAGCCTGTAGGTTGCTGTAGGACATTGTGCCATGCTCAAATATGCAGAGGGAGCTTAGTTTGGTCTTCATACAATGCTGAGTTTTAGTATGACACGCACATGACTGCCTCCGCTATTAGAATCGCTTCACTCTTCAATTCCCTGGGCACTTACGGGGGCAAAACTGACGAAATAACTGAAGCGGGAATGCAGCCTGATAAAGTCACGTCAGCGCCAGCTGGAAAAAAACAAGCTGAGGGCTAAGATCCTACGATAGTGTCAAAGAACACAATAGTAGGTTCCTGGAGCCGGCACAGATCTCAGCACAGTAAGGGGACGTCACAGCAGGGGTCACTCTATGAGGCCAGAGCTTTAAACCCTCACAGAATATAACAGAACCTGATACATGTAGAGGCCCCCCGAATGAGTGGAGAGGGTGTCGGCAGTAAATTTGCGTTGACGTCTCTGATCATTTTGCCCTTCCTTTCATCTGATCCGTCAGTGTCCGCTTTCAATCGGTCAATAATCCATCAGTATTGCTAAAGCCAAAAACAAACAGGAGTTGATCCAAAACAGAGATGACCAGTAAATGGGATATTTGCATGTCTTATGAGTTCTGTATCCACATAAGGTCACAGATTGGCACAATGACACAGTGTGGAGGTGACGGCAGCAGCAACAGCAGCAGCATGAGGTCAGAGAGTGGCACAATGTCCGAGTGTGGAGGTGGCGGCAGCAACAGCAGCAGCATGAGGTCATAGAGTGGCACAATGACAAATTCTGGAGGTGGCAGCAACATCAGGAGCCCACAGATTGGCACAATGACACGGTGTGGAGGTGACGGCAGCAACATTAGCAGCATGAGGTCATTGAGTGGCACAATGACACAGTGTGGAGGTGACGGCAGCAACAGCAGCAACATGAGGCCACAGATTGGCACAATGACACAGTGTGGAGGTGATGGCAGTAGCATCAGCAGCCACAGCATGAGGTCAGAGAGTGGAACAATGACAGAGTGTGGAGGCGGGTGGCAATACCAGTCCCTGGTAAAGATGGTGGGAGGCAGATGGAGCAACTGGCAGCAGATGTGTGGCATCAGGTGGGTGGCAACATCAGAATAGTGGCTGAGGCAGGTAGCTTGAATCCAGACTCATTTCTCAAAGTTTTGGTGAGGCATCATGGATGATCTAATGTGATGTATACGGCATTGGAGTGTGGAAATCCTGGCCGATCCACGCCTGATTCATCTTGACAAAGGTCAGTCGTTCCACATTTCCCATGGACAAGCGGGTTCTCCTTGGGGTAACGATGGCCCCCGCCGCACTGAACACCTGCTCTGATGCCACACTACTGGCCGGGCAGGACAGCTTTCCACTGCAAACTCGGCAAGTTGCGGCCACACATCCAGTTTGGCTGCCCAGTAGTCCAGCAGATCTTCTACCTGGGGCGGCAGTGTGCTGTCCAGGTAGGCCACCACTTGCTGGTTCAGGGTCTGCTCCAGGTCCTGCTGCTGCTGTTGGTTAATACTCTCCTCACTAGGCTGGTGAAGGAAGCTGCTCATCAACGACCCCAGACTTAGGCTGCTGCTGATGGAGCTACTACTGCTCCTACGCTCTCACCTCCCCACAGCAGCCGTGTCAATGGTATGTGAGCTATGAGGTACTCCCCGGTCAGACCTGCCAGAGGATGGATGATGGCGAACATAGGCAGCGGCCAACTGACTACATAGGATTTCTGTATAGTACTTGAGTTTGTCCTCCCTCTCAGCAGCTGGAAAAAAGGCCCCCACTTTCGACCGGTAGCGAGGGTCCAAATGGGTGAAGAGCCAGAAGTCATCCCTCTGCCGGATGGTGACTATTCGGCTGTCACTAGCCAGGCAAAACAGCATGCTGGGGGCCCATCTGCGCAAGTGACTTGAGGATCCTGCCTCCATCTCCACTGTATACTGCCATGGTGCTTCTGGGTCATCTGCCTCATCTTCCTCATCCCCCTCTACCTCCTCCAGATGCTCGTGCTCATCCACTCCTGTCACCTGTGTAGAAAAACCACTCATTTCACCAGACAATGCTTGTGCTCCAATGTCCTCCTCCTCCTCTTCCAGTTCAGCCCCCACCGGACTCATATGGCTGTGAGATGTAGTCTCCAGTCCCCTGTCCAGACAGATCTTGCAACTTCTGTTCCAGGACATGAAGCAGTGGAATGATGTTATTCATCCCGTAGTCCAGGCAACTGACAAATAACATGGCCTCCTCCATCGTTCTCAGCTTTCGGCTGTTGTCACTCTTGATCTGCCAATAGCTGACATCAAAGTTACTCATGTGATTATTCCTGTCCGCTTGGATCATCAAAAATATCGATAATGGACTTTCTCTGTTCATACAGTCGGTCTAACATGTGGAGGCTGGTATTCCAACCGGTGGAAACATCGCATATCAGTGTGTGTTGGGGGAGGCCATTCTGCCGCTGCAGCTCAAGGAGGGTGTGCCTGGCTTTGTAGGAATGGATGAAGTGCATGTACAGTTTCCCGCCCATTTTTTCTGGTGTCTTAGCAAAAAACTGCCACACCACCGAGTAGGTGATTTTACCACCAACGCTCCGCACTGAGTGACTACTACCGCCGCTGCCTCGCTGAGCCCCTGTGCCGCTACTTTCTTTGACCTGTGTAGGGGGGTTTTTACCCTTTGGTCGTTTGGCTCCCGACCTCGCACTGCTGCCACCCTGCTGACTCACGGCCACAATACCGACTTGCTGGCTGCTCCTCTGCCTGACGCGCAAGCTGACACCTTCTTCTCCCGATGAAGATGATGAACAGGATAGAGGATTCCCTAAATCTGAAATTCCCTAATAATAGCACAGGTGAAATTTAAATGATGGTGGACAAAAAACACTCTGTACTTCACTCCCAATACAACACTAACAGGATTGAGTGGATTCCCAGAATCAGAAATTCCCTAATAATAGCACAGGTGAAATTTTAATGTATATGGGGCAGAATTACACCCACCCTGGACACCCTGGGGGGAATACCCACTAAAATAAATAAAATGAAAAAGCTAGTTGCATTAAATTTGGGCAACTGAGACCCAGTCTCTGATAAAAGCAGCTTCTTTCAGGAATGACTTGTATAGAGCAAGGGATCCAAATCTGGGTGAGCAAGTAACGGACTTCTGGTGGTCTTTTCCCCCCCTCCCCAATCGCTGAGTAAAGCAATTTGCTTTATAATGAGATCTGTGTAGCAGCAGCTGCAGCTGCTGATAAACTGTTTTGCTAAGACACAACGAGAGGAATGTGAGAACTGCGGGAGCCGTCCTTACTTATAATGCTGTGACATCACAGAAGCCCGCTGGTCTCTCATTGGCTTCATGTCTGAACATGTAATTGAGGGTCCTCCTTTCTCCCTCCCAGAGTTGTCTGCCCCATGTAACGCCATGTACTTGCGGCCATTTTAGCAATTAAAAACACGCTTCGTTCCGCGAATCACCCTAATCTTCGGCTGCGTGCGGAACCGAAGTTTTCCTGAAATTCTAAACGAATTCCACTTCGTTAGAATCGATTCGCCCATCTCTAATTCCGATACAAACAAAGGACCATGTCATACTAGCCTTACGGCTTCTCCGAAAGCACATCTCATTCAGTCTGCCATATACACGACTGAAATCCATCAACTTCAGATCGGTGGGGGCATTTTAATCTGTGGCCAAGAGTTAATTTATTCACATTTTGTGGAGGATTCTGTGTCAAATCCAGTGTTTGTGTATTTCAACCCTACATCCATCTCAAATCCAGCCACTCCAGTCTCTTGGGATATTGCTATGTGTGGCAAACAGTAAATTTTTTCAATTATTGTGTTGATTCCGTTAAATGCTGATACATGTAGAGCCCCCCCCAGAGTGAAGAGGGTGTCATCAGTAATTTTGCATTGACGTCAATAATCATTTTGCCATTCCTTGATCCTTCAGTGTCCTATTTCAGTTGGTCAATAATCATCATTGCTAAAGCCAGAAAGAAACAGGAGTTTATCCCAAAAATAAGTAAATGGAATATTTGCATGTGTTCTGTGTTTTGTATCCACTCCTGCATTTGGCTACCTACTCATCTGACAATCCTGATACAAACAAAGGACCATGTCATACTAGCCTTACGGCTTCTCCGAAAACACATCTCATTCAGTCTGCCACATACATGACTGAAATCCATCAACTTCAGACCAGTGGGGGTATTTTAATCTGTGGCCTTACGGCTTCTCCGAAAACACAATCGAATGGGTTTGTCCTTTTCATTCCTTGTGACAGATTAAAAGAAGGGGAAAACCAAACATGGCAACATCATAGAGTGGTGGAGGGTGGAAACAGCATTAGAAAACCACAGGGTGGTCAACTGAGAGAGTGGTCAGATGGCAGCAGCATGAGTAGGCCACAGAGTGGCAAATGACAGATTGTGAAGGTGGCAGCAGCATGATTAGGTCACAGACTAGCACAAGTACACAGTTTGGAGGTGGCGGCAGCATCAGGCCACAAAGTAGCACAACGTCATAATTTTGAGGTGGGGCAGCTAGGGGACATAATGAGGAGATGACAGTAACAGCAACATCAAGCCAGAGAGTGACATATTAACATAGCCTGGAAATGACAGCAGCATGAGGAGACCTGAGTGGTGGGGTGGCAGCAGCATCAGAAGGCTACATAATAGCCGTAAAGGGTGGGGAGGTGGGTGTCAATACCAATCCCTGGTAAAGATGGTGGGTAGTTGAAGGAGCAGCTGGCAGCAGATGTGTGGAATCAGGCGGGTCGCAGCATGAGAATATTTGCTGAGGCAGGAACCAAAAAAAACCCGGGTTTTCAGGGTCGCAACCAGGTGCTGCTGCTGGTGGGTGCCCTAAACCCACTAGGGGGTTTAAAAGAAAGTGCACATAAAAAACCCCAACTCGGGTTTGTGCTGAGGGAGCTGGTACTGCTCCTAACCCCCCATCCCCCCCAAAAAAAAGTTTTTGGCAGGGGGTACATGGCCCCTAAAAAAAACCCCCCGGTAAGACCTGCTAAAAATGGTTGTTTGGCGCGGGAATAGGCAGGGGCCCAAATGACAAACATGGAAAGTCCTCTAAAAGTACTTGAGTTTGCCCATCCGTTTTTTGGCAGGTGAAAAAAGGGCCCCCTTTTGGGGAAACCGGAAACGATGGTCCAAGAGGGGGGGAGAGCCCAAAAAAAAAGTCACCCCTCTCCCGGATGGTGACAATTCGCTGTCACTAGCCAGGCAAATAAAGCAGCAGCGGGCCCCATCTGCGCAAGGGGATTTCCTGGGGGACTCCCGCCCCCCCTTTCCTCCCGTAAAACCCCACTATTTGGGGGTTAATTTGCTTCTCTTCCAAAATCCTTCGGCTGCTCCTGTCCTCCCCGTCACCTGAATAAAAAAAACATTTCCTTTTTTGCCAAACCCTGCTTGTGCTCCAGTGTTTCCTTCTCCTCCTCCAGTTCCCCTCCACTGGACTCTTTAGCCTAAATTTTGAATTTGCCAGGTCCCAAGCCCCCCGACCAAAAGACAGTTTTTGCAGCTCTTTTTCCAAAGACATAAAGGGAGTGAAATGACTTTAATTTACCCCCGTAGTCCGGGCCCAAATGACAAATAACGGGGCCTCCCCCCAAAGGGACTGGGGGCAAAGGAAAGTGTCCCCATGACCCTGCCATTTGCTGAAAAAAAATCACACAGTGGATCCCTCTCCCCTTGAATCATAAAGAAATCACAAATGGCCCTTTCCCTCTGTTCAAGATTTCCCCCCTGTTTTGCCCTTTGTTAATTGATTTCTCCCTGTTTTGGCCCGGGTTCTTCGATTTTCTCCCATTTTTTGCCCTGTTCATTGATTTCTCCCTTTTTTTTTCCCTGTTCATTTTTTTTCTCCCTGTTTTTCTCTGTTCATGGGTTTCTCTTTTTCTCCTCGGTTTTAATGGGGGTTTTGGGGCTTGGTGGGAAGGAATGTAAAAAAGTGCTTGAAAATTTCGGGGCCACCACTTGAAAAGGGAGGGGTCAGAGAAACCCTCCAATTTGGGGAACCGGGAAAGGCCGGTCAGCTTCGGCACTTAGGGATTTGGTTTTTAGAACGCCTTAACGCCTGTTGGCACCATGAGTTTTTAAGGAGCAGGAGCAACTGGACCGGTAAAAATGATGTGAAAGAAGGGCAGTTGTTTTTGGCAGGGGTTTGGGGGATTTTTGGACACCTGAAATTGGAGGTGTGCCACTGGGTGCTGTTGCTGTTGCTGCGACGGGATGGACCAACACATCTGGGGCCCAAAATTTCTCCCCGGGGCCACTTAGGGGGAACCGCATTTTGATGCGGGGGCTTTGGGGTTAAATTTTTTAGGTCACGTTTTAAACTTTTTTCCCCCACAGATTAACCTAAAATAAATTTCGCCTGCTCTGGTGTCTTGTCAAAAAAACTGCCACACTGCCACATAGGTGATTTTACCAACAATGCTCCACACTGACTGACTATTACCGCCGCTGCCTCGGTGAGCCCCTGCACTGCTACTTTCTGGGACCTGCAAAGTAGGTGGTCTAAATCGTGGCCGTTTGGCTCCCGACCTCGTACTGCTGCCACCCTGCTGATTCCCGGCCACACTATGAACTTGCTGGCTACGCCACTGCCTGACGCACAAGCTGCTGCTCTCTTCTCCCGATGATGATGAAGCCCTTGCTTCCAGGGCCGGGACGATGAGTAGTCGAAGGTAGGTGACTGCCTAGGGCACCAATTCATCCCAGGCAGAAAAGGGGGCACAAGGAGAAATGGAGTGGGCTGAATTTTCCATTTGGGGGGCACTTTATGCCTTGTTTAACTAGGGCACCAGAATACCTTGTCCCAGCCTTGCTTGCTTCACCCAGCTCCAAAGTGCGATTGGCTACATCGATTAGTGTTTGCCTGTCACCGATGTCCTCCTCAACGGTGTCGCTGTATGGTGCCTGACCGCTCGCAACATAATCCCCCATACCACTTTCCTCATCACTAATTGCCTGTTTTTTCAAGAAGCAGCGGATATCTTCCACACCTCTTTGCTTCCCACTGTCCTCAAATAGTTCGTCCTCACTGTATAGTGGCGCAGAGCCCACAGCACATAGTAGTTTTCTGGCTGTGGGAACCGAACGGGACAAAAGCGGGTTGAGGACAGGTGAGGGCCCCTGACCTGCTCCCGGGCAATGCCAACTAAAGGTTATGTCTTACAGATGCACCGACTCTTTGCTGGGGTTGTCAGATGTCATCTGGGAGAAAGTGGATGACCTAGTGTGTGGTCAACACACAGCTGCTTGATGACACCGGAAGCTCTGGCCTCATGGGGTGACCCCTGCTGTGACGTCCCCTTACTGTGCTGCAACCTTTGCCTGCTCCAGGAACCTAATTTTGCGTTGTTTGTTATCCTGTGTGATCAGGCACACTCACAACCCTCACAGTTTTAAGTGCACTCTGAAAACTTATCTTCTTAGACAAGTGTACCAAGATCTCTATTTGTTAACCCGCCAAATTCTGTCACACATTCGTCACTTTCTGCACTTTGGCACCCACAGGCACTTATCTGTATATAAATGTGTGGTTGGGATGGCAGGTTCATCCACGTTTTCATGTTTACCCACCCCTATTTATGTACATGGCTGGACCATTGTAAAAACCCAAACACTTGTCACCCTTTGTTCCCCCCATACACCCTAATAGATTATAACTCTTGCGAGCAGGGCCCCTCACAACTCATGTCTGATTTGTACGTCGCTTTTTTAGAATGTAATGACTGGTTTTGTCCCGTGCTTATAGCCTCTATATTGTAAAGTGCTGCGGAATATGTTGGCTCTATATAAATAAAGATTATTATTATTAAAGTAGGATCTTAGCCCTCTGCTCGGTTCTTTCCAGCTGGCACTGACATTACCTTGGCAGGCTGCGTTCCCACTTCAGTTATTTGGTCAGTTTTGCTCCTGTAACTGCCCAGACAAGTGAAGTGTGAAGTGATTCTAAGAGCGGCGGCTGTCACCTGCGTGTCATACTAAAACACAGCATTGTATGAAGACCAAACCACGCACCCTCTGCATATTTGAGCATGGAAAAATGTTTTACAACACCCTACAGGCTCTCTGCAGCGAGGAAATAGCTGTTTTTTAACGCGATTAACCGCAAATAAATTCGGGTCGAAAAGAATTTTCCCGAAAAATTCGGCAAAATCGGTGAATCAAATTTTTGAGAAATTCGCCCATCTCTACCCTTCATCTTTATGGTTATCTTCTAGTTACTGTGCATCTACTGTAGTACAATAATTATTTTTGTTCTGTCTCATAACAGCATGTTAATTATCATTTAACAAAATTTATTTATGTCCTACTATCAGTGATTATTACGGTATTATCTGTTATTCGGTTACCTGTCTTTTTTTTTGTGGCAGTACGTTCTTCACTGGCCCAGTCAGAGCCCTGACCTAAACCCAATTGAGCATCTCTGGAGAGACTTGAAAATGGCTGTCCACCAACGTTCACCATCCAACCTGAGGGAACTGGAGAGGATCTGCAAGGAAGAATGGAAGAGGATCCCCAAATCCAGGTGTGAAAAACTTGTAGCATCATTCACAAGAAGACTCATGGCTGTACTAGCTCAAAAGGGAGCAATTACTCAATAATGAGCAAACGGTCTTAATACTTAAGGCCATGTGATATATCAGTTTTACTTCATTAACAATTTTGTAAAAATATCTACATTTCTGTTTTTTTTCTTTCGAGATGGGGAGTATAGTGTACATTAATGAGCAAAAAAAAATCTACTTTTTTGATCTTACCAAATGGCTGCAATTAAAGAAAGATTTAAAAACTTAAAGGGGTCTGAATACTTTCTGTACCCACTGTATATGACATTCCGATCATGCGAGCTTAGAAGCTGTGTCTGCATGATCGATAGAGTGGACTAGCTGTAACTTACTGCTAGTGTTCTGCTCTAATGTCTGTGTGTGGCAATTACTCTAATGCTGGCTGTTCAACCTTCTAAATGCCATGTTAATCAGCGACCAAATTTCATGTGTATGAGATATGAGATAGCCATGATGATTGTCTATTAAATGATGAAAGTTTCATGTTCAGAGCTGCAGCAGATGGTGAGATATGGAGCCTGAAAGTCATAACTTTAAAACATTGTTAGCCTTTTGCTTTACAGTGTATATGTATAGTTATATAATTTAATTGTTTCTTGTGAATAAGAGAAAATCTAATTTGTACATTAATACATTCTTTAGGAGAATTTGTGCATGCCAAGATACTAAGGAATATATGATTTTTCAGATGACAACAAAATTATCATTTTTCCACCTCGGATTTTCATGTTTTTATTTGATGTGTTATTATGATACTTCTATTTTTTTTTGTGTGTCCTGAAAATGGTTTCTATAAAAATCTATGTTAATTTTTTTTTAAAGGCATTTCTATTGTAATAAAGTAATAAAGCATAAAAAACTATAACTTTGGCATCGGCATACAGTGGGTACGGAAAGTATTCAGACTTCTTGAAATTTTTCACTCTTTCTTTCATTGCAGCAATTTGGTAAGATCAAAAAAGTTAAAATGTATTAAACAAGAAAAACTGAAATATCACATGGTAATAAGTATTCAGACCGTTTGCTTTGACACTCATATTTAACTCACATGCTGTCCATTTCCTTCTGATCCTCCTTGAGATGGTTCTACTCCTTTATTGGAGTCCAGCTGTGTTTAGTTAAAGTGATTGGATTTTATTATGAAGGGCCCACACCTGTCTATATAAGATCTCACAGCTAGCAGTGCATGTCAGAGCACATGAGAATCATGAGGTCTAAGGAAGTGCCCAAGGAGCTCAAAGACAGAATTGTAGCAACACACAGATCTGGCCAAGGTTACAAAAGAATTTCTGCAGCACTCAAGGTTCCTAAGGGCACAGTGGCCTCCATAATTCTTAAATGTAAGAAGTTATGGACGACCACAATTCTTCCTCGACCTGGCCGTCCAGCCATACTAAGCAATCATGGGAGAAGAGCCCTGGTGAAAGAGGTAAAGAAGAACCCCAAGATCACTGTGGCTGAGCTCCAGAGATGCAGTAGGGAGATGGGAGAAAGCTCCACAAAGTCAACTCTCACTGCAGGCCTCCACCTTTTGGGGCTTTATGACTGAGTGTGCCAACGGAAGCCTCTCCTCAGTGCAAGACATCTGAAAGCCTGCATACAGTTTGCAAAATAACACACGAAGGACTCCCAGACTATGAGAAATAGGATTCTTTGGTCTTATGAGACAAAGATTGAACTTTTTGGTGTTAATTCTAAGTGGTATGTGTGAAGAAAACCAGGCACTGCTCATCACCTCCCCAATACATTCCCAACAGTGAAACTATGGGGGTGTTTTTCAGCTGCATGGACAGAACGACTGGTTGCAATTGAAGCAAAGATGAATGCGGCCAAGTACAAAGATATCCTGGATAAAAACCTCCTCCATAGTGCTCTGGACCTCAGACTTGGCCAAAACTCGTTTATGGTGGGATAAAACCATCTTATCCTCATATGTTGCTAAAAGTATGATACCTCGTGGTCTGAGATTAAGAAAGCATGTTACATCACAATATACAGAGGACTTTGCCACACAGTGGAATGATATCTTATCCAATTGCTCATTACAGCTTATGAAATTAATAATACAGCTTGAACAGTGCAAACTAGATAATATCAAACAAGAAATTGAGCAATTGGAAATATCTATAAAATCCTTTGAAAACTCACAATTATATAAAGAAATGTGGGAGAAAATGATTAATAACAACAAAAAGTTGGAACAACAAATAATAAACATCAAGAAAAACAAATTTGATAGGGACACAAGGTACTATGAAACAGGAAATATTTATTCATGGAGAAAAAAAAACTTGTGAATATAAAACCCATATTAAAAAGAGGTCCTAACATGGAAACAAGCAACAACTCTAGACATGTAAGCTTTTCTGGATCAATTGGATCAATCGTCAAGCTCCATAGTAGAAGAGATAATGCAAACTACCAAGAAATAAACGTAAACAATACAAGCGAAAAAATGCAAGTGGTGTGAACTATGCACAACAACGAAGTGTTCAAAATAGACAATCTTTTTTACGGGACAATACTACCAGAGCCCAAGATGAGCTGGGCACAAGCATAGAAAATCTACATTACATCAGGAGACTGTGTCCCAATCAAGCGAAAAGATCCCGGTTCTAAATTTATCAGCAACATTGTTGTCAGAAGCTGAACTAACAGTACTTTTGCGTGGTTTGGGTTTTGTACCTACTAATTTCTTCGATGTTTATAAGACTTTGCTTGACGTGAACAGATTTGTCAGACATCTAACTGTAAATTTTTTTTTTTTTAAATAAAAACATTAAGCAGTTGGATGTGGCTAAAGCTATTCCTGGGGATAATGGAGAATCTATCCATCTTACGTTTAAAGAAATGCAAACATTGACAACCTTACGTGACTTACAAGCTGAAAATCAAGAAAATAACATTTCAAATAGCATAGATTTCTGTGTTTCAAATCCCCAGTTCTATCCTCTGACATCTAGACCCACAATATGTGATGTTTTCCAAGATTTAGTAGAAAAGGAGTTAATATATTTAAAACATAAAACTGACAAAAAAAATCCATTTAGGAAAAACAATCTAACTATTCATGAAAAAAAAGCTTTAAAGAATCTTCAATCAAATAAACAAATCACAATTAAAAAAGCTGACAAAGGGGAAGCCATCATAGTTTTAGACTCAGATCTATACAAAAAATCTCATGTTAGAAATGTTAAATGTGAAAAACATCCGTGTGTTACAAAAGGATCCAACAACAGACTTTAAAATCACTATGCAAAAAATTTTAAATATAGGAAAAAGTTGGGAGTTTTTTTAAAAACTGAGTTATCTTTAAAGAGCCCCCTAAATGGATGGCAGGCAGCCCAAAAATACATAAAAAATTTTCCCCGCTATAAGACCAATATGGTGGGTTTGGTCTCTAACAGAACAATTAGGAGCAGGGGTGGTGCACACTTAAGCACTAATTCCAGCCATACAGGTTACTAAAAGATACGAGTAATTTAAAAAAAATTCTTGAAAATATTGAGTGGTATCCACACTCTGTATGGCTGTCTTGAGATGTGAAATCTTTATATCCATCCATGCTCCATGATACATCTCTTCATGCTTTAAAATTGTTTCTGAACAAATACAGTCAATATAGTGACTCTACTAAGGAATTCTTAATAATAGCTGTATAATTCCTTTTGGAACACAACTATTTCATGTTTGACGGGTCTTTTTATCTAAAAAAAGAGGAGCGTCAATGGGGGCGAAATTTTCCCCCCCATGGCCAATTTTCTGTATTATGCTTTTGGGAAAGATCGTTTTGTTACAGAAGGCAATCCATATTCCTCCCATATCAGGTGGTATAGGCGCTTTATTGACATCCTCCTCCTGATATGGGAGGAACCTGAACGAGACGTTCTAAAGTTCGTTGATTATATGAACAAAAATCCCTTAATTACTTTTTACACAAAAACCCCCCCCACCCACAAAAATTAATTTTTTAGACATTACACTGAGAGGTAACATTGATCAGACAGTAACAATCATGCCGTACTGTAAGTCTACAGCCAAATTTCCCTTGTGTTGCTACCTCATGTCTCCTTACATTAATTAAAAAATTTTACAACGGGAGAATTCTCAGGTTTAAAGGGAAACCAACATAATGTGAATATGGAAAAAAGAAAAACTAGTAGTAGTACTCAATTAAAAAAAGAGGTTTACTGTGAAGATATAATCAAAAAAAGTAAAAATAAAGTTAAAACAGTCCAAAAAACATCTCTTTAAAAAAAAAAAGATCAGAAAAAAATAGGAGAAAGAAAAAAAAATACTTTTTTTCCCCAATATCACCTAAAATTTTCCCCAAAAAGTTTAAAATTTGTGAAAGTAATTTGAACTATTCACAGACTAACAATTTATCAACAATATCAAAGAAGGGTTTATTTGTGTCAAAAAAAGGGGCCTACATTAGGATTTGTGTTGAGCGTTCGTTAGCTATCGACATCGGGCGATGTCGATGTCGGCCACCTCGATAAGGGTTTTTTGATAGTCGATAGTCGATCATCTCCCATGACATTTTAAAATTATGGGAGGAAAACAAACCCCCTTCATTTTAACCAAAAAAAAGGGTGGAGAAACTGGAATTTTCAGACAAAAGTCAAATGGTAGTGCACATCTTAGGCAAAACTTAGGTTATAAAAAATCACAGAAAAAAAAAAAAAAAAAAAACACACAAATTCACTATCCCTGTTTGTACCACAGCATGACCCTTTAAAACCCGCATCACCCCCAAAATTTAAAAAATGCCGAAGGAGTTTTATTTTAACCTCATTTTACTTGAAATGGACATTGAATATCCCCGTCTGGAACGCGATGACCCAAAAACCGCATGACCCCCAGATTAAAAAGTGGCGGGAAAAAAAGTTTTTTGAAAACCACCCTTTTGTTGAACTGGACATTTCAACCCCGTTGGACCGCGCATGACCCCTTAAACCTGTCTGACCCCAAAATTAAAAGTGCCGGAAAAAGGGTCTTTCAACCACCATTTTGTTGAAAAAGGACATTGATAGAATGTCGGACCCAGTATGACCGTTAAACCGTTCTGACCCAGATTAAAAAGTGCCGGAAAAAAAGGGTCTTTCAACCCCATTTTAGTTGAAAATTTGGGCATTGACAAACCCCCCTGGACCCCCAGCATGACCCCTTTAAATGTTTGACCCACAGATTTAAAAAAATGATGGAAAAAAAGGGTCTTTCAAACACTTTTTTGTTTCACTGGCATTGACTAGAAAATGTCCTGGACCGCAGTATGCCTTAAAACCCGTTGACCCCCAGATTAAAAAATGCTGGAAAAAAGGTCTTTTAACCCCCAATTTTTGTTGAAACTGGACATTTGGGCTTATGTCCCGGACTGCAGTGTCCCTTAAACCCGTTGACCCCAGATTAAAAAGTGCCGGAAAAAGGGTCTTTCAACCACCCTTTTTGTTTAAATGGGGCATTGACTATACCTGTCTGTGCCAGCATGACCCAGGGCCGGAGTTACGTGGGGGGGGTGAGAGCCCAGGCTGGCGTCCCTCATCTATTAACGGGTTAAATGCCCTGATGACGAGCAATGAAAATGTGTGTGAAGCAGAGTGCGGAAGCGGAAGTGTGGAAAATCCCGCCCTTTTCAGTAACAGTAAGAATGGGTAGCGTTGCCCCCCCTTTT
>JAODAL010045279.1:0-32086 GCA_025379985.1 Phyllomedusa bahiana | reverse complement strand
ATTATTATGGGGTGCTGTGTCTGGGCTGTGGTTGGTATTATTATGGGGCGCTGTGTCTGGGGCTGTGGTTGGTATTATTATGGGGCGCTGTGTCTGGGGCTGTGGTTGGTATTATTATGGGGCGCTGTGTCTGGGCTGTGGTTGGTATTATTATGGGGCGCTGTGTCTGGGGCTGTGGTTGGTATTATTATGGGGTGCTGTGTCTGGGGGTGTGGTTGGTATTATTATGGGGCGCTGTGTCTGGGGCTGTGGTTGGTATTATTATGGGGCGCTGTGTCTGGGGCTGTGGTTGGTATTATTATGGGGCGCTGTGTCTGGGGCTGTGGTTGGTATTATTATGGGGCGCTGTGTCTGGGGCTGTGGTTGGTATTATTATGGGGCGCTGTGTCTGGGGCTGTGGTTGGTATTATTATGGGGCGCTGTGTCTGGGGCTGTGGTTGGTATTATTATGGGGCGCTGTGTCTGGGCTGTGGTTGGTATTATTATGGGGCGCTGTGTCTGGGGATGTGGTTGGTATTATTATGGGGCGCTGTGTCTGGGGCTGTGGTTGGTATTATTATGGGGCGCTGTGTCTGAAGGGCCTCATGTGATTAAATCTCAAATTATTACTACATCATCTCCTTCTCCACCAGCCACCCGGGTAAAAATATCACTTCTTTTTGATCCTTCCTACAGTAAAGACACCGGAATATTATACGGTGTCCCACTGCTGCCACTTCCAGTCCCCAGTTCTATCAGAGGCCGTATTCATGTATCCCACCGCTGCCACCTCCAATCCCCAGTTCTATCAGAGGCCGTATTCATGTATCCCACCGCTGCCACCTCCAATCCCCAGTTCTATCAGAGGCCGTATTCATGTATCCCACTGCTGCCACCTCCAGTCCCCAGTTCTATCAGAGGCTGTTACTCATGTATCCCACAACTGCCACCTCCAATCCCCAGTTCTATCAGAGGCTGTTACTCATGTATCCCACCACTGCCACCTCTAATCTCCAGAGGCCATATTCATGTATCCCACCGCTGCCACCTATAGTCCTCAGTTCTATCAGACCTCGTGATCTTGTATCCCACCGCTGCCACCTCCAATGCACAGTTCTATCAGAGGCTTTACTCATGTATCCCAACACTGCCACCTCCAATCTCCAGAGGCCGTATTCATGTATCCCACCGCTGCCACCTCCAATCCCCAGTTCTATCAGAGGCCGTATTCATGTATCCCACCTTTTCTACCTCCAATCCCTAGTCCCCAGTCCTGCTTATGTATCCCACCGCTGCCACCTCCAATCCCCAGTTCTATCAGAGGCTGTACTCATGTATCCCACCACTGCCACCTCCATTCCCTAGTTCTATCAGAGGCCATACTTATGTATCCCACCGCTGCCACCTCCAATCCCCAGTTCTATCAGAGGCCATGTTCGTGTATCCCACCGCTGCCACCTCCAATCCCCAGTTCTATCAGAGGCCATACTCATTTATCCCACCACTGCCACCTCCAATCCCTATTTCTATCAGAGGCTGTACTCATGTATCCCACCGCTGCCACCTCCAATCCCTATTTCTATCAGAGGCTGTACTCATGTATCCCACCGCTGCCACCTCCAATCCCTATTTCTATCAGAGGCTGTACTCATGTATCCCACCGCTGCCACCTCCAATCCCTATTTCTATCAGAGGCTGTACTCATGTATCCCACCGCTGCCACCTCCAGTCCCTAGTTCTATCAGAGGCCGTACTCATGTATCCCACCGCTGCCACCTCCAGTCCCTAGTTCTATCAGAGGCTGTACTCATGTATCCCACCACTGCCACCTCCAGTCCCTAGTTCTATCAGAGGCCGTACTCATGTATCCCACCGCTGCCACCTCCAATCCCTATTTCTATCAGAGGCTGTACTCATGTATTCCACCACTGCCACCTCCAGTCCCTAGTTCTATCAGAGACTGTACTCATGTATCCCACCGCTGCCACCTCCAATCCCTATTTCTATCAGAGGCTGTACTCATGTATCCCACCACTGCCACCTCCAGTCCCTAGTTCTATCAGAGGCCATGTTCATGTATCCCACCGCTGCCACCTCCAATCCCCAGTTCTATCAGAGGCAGTAATCATTTATACCACCACTGCAACCTCCAGTCCCCAGTTCTATCAGAGGCCTTACTCGTGTATCCCACCGCTGCCACCTCCACTCCCTAGTTCTATCAGAGGCTGTACTCATGTATCCCACCGCTGCCACATCTAATCCCTAGTTCTATCAGAGGCCTTACTCATGCATCCCACCACTGCCACCTCCAATCCCTAGTTCTATCAGAGGCCTTACTCATGTATCCCACCGCTGCCACCTCCAACACCCAGTTCTATCAGAGGCCATGTTCATGTATCCCACCGCTGCCACCTCCAACACCCAGTTCTATCAGAGGCCATGTTCATGTATCCCACCGCTGCCACCTCCAATCCCCAGTTCTATCAGAGGCCATGTTCATGTATCCCACCGCTGCCACCTCCAATCCCCAGTTCTATCAGAGGCCATGTTCATGTATCCCACCGCTGCCACCTCCAATCCCCAGTTCTATCAGAGGCCATGTTCATGTATCCCACCGCTGCCATCTCTAATCCTCAGTTCTATCAAAGGCCGTACTCATGTGTCCCACCGCTGCCACCTCTGATCTACGGTTCTATCAGAGTTTGTGCTCATATATTGCTGCCACTGTCTGCAGACTTTTATTTTTACTCTCTGTCTCAGTCTGTTGTGTGTCTAGAGATCCTCATCACCAGAAGAACAATGTGCTAATTACAGGATAAATTTGTGATTTTCTGCTTCAGGAGACTTGTCACATTGATGCCGAATAGAGGCCGCAGAGCGTTTTAAATCTTCAAAGTGAATTAAATAAAAGGATTAAACATGAAGATGTTTCCATCAGAGATGGCAAATTATTAAATAACCATAAGAGCCCTAATGCTCGTTCCTCCGGAGACACGGGGCCCGAAATATGTCTGATATCTAATAAAGTCATGTCCACAGCTGCCTTGAGGATCAGTGCTGGAGGCCTCAAGTGGCATGGGCCTCTGGTATATCTAATGTCTGAATGTTTTCATTACCAGAGGAAAACGACCTGTAAATCTCAGAAAAGTATCAGCAATTAAAAGGTGCTCATTCAGTGTCAGAGAAAAAATCACTGAGAAGAAGCAGGCTCTTCTGGTCTCCTAAAAGGGAAGCAGACTATGAGTAAGAACCAACATCCATTAGAAATTTGTAACCCTCTTCTCTATAAATCTGTACTAAAATTTGCAGTTATCCTCCCTTTATGTCCATGCACACATATAATGGGGGTGACTACCAGCGTAGCAGGCACAGAAGCTACTATGGAGGTGAGGAGGTCCTCTGCCACTCTTAAAGAGCCTAGGAGGTGAAAAGGTCTCCTGCCACTCTTGAAGGAGTCTAGAAGGTAAGAAAGACTTCTACCACTTTTAAAGGAGCCTAGAAGGTGAGAAGGTCTGCTGTCACTCTTAAAGGAGCCTAGAAGGTGAGAAGGTCTCCTGCCACTCTTGAAGGAGCCTAGAAGGTAAGAAAGACTTCTACCACTTTTAAAGGAGCCTAGAAGGTCTGCTGTCACTCTTAAAGGAGCCTAGAAGGTGAGAAGGTCTGCTGCCACTCTTAAGGGAGCCTAGAAGTTGAGAAGATCTGCTGCCACTCTTAAGGGAGCCTAGAAGATGAGAAGGTCTGCTGCCACTCTTAAAGGAGCCTAGGATGCAAACAGGTCCTCTGACACTCTGAAAAGATCCGAGACAAGGAGAGGTTCTTCTACCACTTAAAGGATCCTAGAAGGTGAGAAGGTCTTCTGCCACTTCTAAAGGATCTAAAAAGGTGATAGGGTCTTATGCCACTGTTAACGGAGCCTAAGAGGAGAAAAGGTCTTATGCCACTCTTAAAGGAGCCTAGGAGTTAAGAGGCAGACAAAGGAGATGGAGATGGAGTAGAAAGAAGATTGAAGAGCACTTCATAGACTCAAGGCAATGACCATGACTTTTATACCCTACTGCTTTTTTTCTCCTGCTAATCACAGAGTAGGACCCCTTTTCAGGTTTGGCTGCGGGACTCCATGGTTAATTGTGGGGCCCCGTCATTCTCTGCGTCAGTTTTCACTCTAACATGCTTCAGGAATGGTGAGTTTTCTGAGGTGTCACCTGATATGTAGGTTTTCTACCTGGGTCACACATAAGAGTAGACTCCAATAATTGTGAACTCACTGCTCTTATGGTGATCACTTCTCCTTACACCTAGAGATGGCTTCATGATAGACACAGAAGAAACAGACGATAATACACAGAAGATAATACTGTCTGGTCTATGAATGCGTCAAGGAGAACAATAAATCCAACGTGAAGTCCAGCACATATGATAAATCAGGCAGGAATGGGGACCGTAGGCCACCACAAAATGAACTTCTCACAGTATAGGTCATGGTATCAACTGGAGAGCCATCTCACTTTTCTCCACCCCAATGACTTGCCATGTATCCTGTGGGAATTATCTGGATGACAATGTTGAATGAAAACAGAAGGTGATGACTTTATATGGATCTCACTCTACACTCAACACAACCAGTGGAAATCATCATATTAAATGGACTTATGTCCGATGTAAGACTAACCAGTGCTGGCCAATGCGTGACGTCTAAGGGCAACCTCTTAGCTGCTCCTTATGATCATGACCAGATCAAAATTAGTGCAAAGGAGGTGGTTAGAGAGTGAGCGTAGATGTTCTTCAGGGGAAGGACAATGCACTGTGTAGGGTTCTTAAGATGTATGGGTCAGCTGCCCCACAGGGCGCTGTCAGGGAGGGTGTAAATGATCCCATCAGGGAGGGGGTAAATGACCCTGTCAGGGAGGAGGTAAATGGCCCATTCAGGGAGGGGGTAAATGACCCTGTCCGGGAGGTGGTAAAGGCCCCAGTCAGGGAGGGGTATGTAGCCCTGTCAGGGAGGTGGTAAATGGCCCAGTCAGGTAGGGGTATGTAGCCCTGTCAGGGAGGTGGTAAATGACCCAGTCAGGGAGGGGTATGTAGCCCTGTCAGGGAGGTGGTAAATGGCCCAGTCAGGCAGGGGTATGTAGCCCTGTCAGGGAGGTGGTAAATGGCCCAGTCTGGGAGGGGTATGTAGCCCTGTCAGGGAGGTGGTAAATGGCCCAGTCAGGAAGGGGTATGTAGCCCTGTAAGGGAGGTGGTAAATGGCCCTGTCAGGGAGGTGGTAAATGAACTTGTCAGGAAGGTGGTAAATGGCCCAGTCAGGGAGGAGGTAAATGGCCCAGTCAGGGAGGGGGTAAATGACCCTGTCAGGGAGGGGGTAAATGGCCCTGTCAGGGAGGTGGTAAATGAACTTGTCAGGAAGGTGGTAAATGGCCCAGTCAGGGAGGAGGTAAATGGCCCAGTCAGGGAGGGGGTAAATGACCCTGTCAGGGAGGCAGTAAATAGCCCAGTCAGGGAGGGGGTAATTGGCCCAGTCAGGGAGTTGGTAAATGGCCCAGACAGGGAGGTGGTAAATGACCCAGTCAGGGAGGGGGTTAATGACCCAGTCAGGAAGGCGGTAAATGGCCCTGTCAGGGAGGGGGTAAATGTCCCTGTCAGGGAGGTGGTAAATGTCCCTGTCAGGGAGGTGGTAAAGGACCCTGTCATGGAGGGGGTAAATGACCCAGTCAGGGAGGGGGTAAATGACCCAGTCAGGGAGGGGGTAAATGACCCTGTCAGGGAGGCAGTAAATGGCCCAGTCAGGAAGGCAGTAAATGGCCCAGTCAGGGAGTTGGTAAATGGCCCAGTCAGGATGGTAGTAAATGACCCTGTTAGGATGGAAATGGTCTGGTCAGGAAGGGGGAGAATATTCCAGTCTGGAGGAGTGGAAACAGCCCTTTCATGCAGGGGAGAGAGAGCCGGGTCAGGAAGGGGGCTAAATGTCCCGGACAGGAAGGGGGTAAACAGCCCAGACAGCAGGAAGTGGGAGAACAGAACGGTCAGGAAATGGTTAGTCAATAGGCGTTGTTATTTGTTCACAGTCTCGCCTTCATATAAATTGATAAATGGCACCATAGAAGCCGATTGACCGCAATTTTTATTTAATTTTTCTATAAATTTTACATTCTATGCTATATTTTTTATATTTTATCCTTCCATATGTTTTGTATTTTATTCTTCTATATTTTTTATATTTTTTCCAATATTTTTTTTATATTTTTTCCAATATATTTTTTATATTTTATCCTTCTATATTTTTTATATTTTATCCCTGTATATTTTTTTATATTTAATCCTATATTTTTTATATTTTTTCCAATATATTTTTTATATTTTTTCCAATATGTTTTACATTTGATCCTTCTCTATTTTGTGTCCCATAAAATCTTCACACGACGGAATGAAGTCTGGCTGAGAGAGGCAGAGTTAAGATTTCCAAACTCTCTGAAAAAAATAAAAAAAGCCCCCGATGGGAGACATCTGCTCGGTGCAATTACCGGAGCGAAGCGTCGGCCGCGACTCGAGTGTTTGTTATTAAGAGAGAGAGAAGCGACTGAATGAGTTCCCCGCGTTCGCCGCCGCAGAGGAGCGATCTCATCTGGGAGAAAGGCGTCCACTTGTCATCAATGCAAACATTAGCATCAGAATTGCGGCGGTGCTAATGCGGAAACTGACTCCGTGCCATTGACACTGCTGGTTTTCTAACAAGTTACCGTGACCTACGAAGAGATTTGTGAAGAGCAGCCAGTCCGACGTGAAGAGCTCTTCCGAGGACTCTCCGGCAGCAGCGCCGCCAGGGAGCTTTGTTAAATATGGTTTAACTAGAAAAACTCGACTGTGAACTGGGAAATAGCACGAGGCTCCAACTGGAGGAAGCGGCTCCGAGAAGAAAGGCAGATCTTGTGAGTGGGATCATTGGTGGAGACAGGCTCGTATCTAGCCTCGGGCTCCGGGGGACGCCGCGCAGAAACTGACCTTGATGTGCGGAGAGCAACCAAAATCTCATCTTGGGCTTCTTTATTTTTTTGACACCTCTAATCTCCGGATCATGGAAGCTTCAGACGAGGAGAAGCCGCATCTTGTGCTGATGGGAACGCCAGGCGGATCTTCATTATTAATGAATTCATGATTGTATTCTCTTTGAGAATGTCAGCGGACGAGACTTAAAGGATTTCTCCCAGAGAGGTTTTTATTTTAGTCAGTAATGAGCAGATAATAACGAGAGAAGAGAGCAGTGCATGGTAGACATGTATAATACTCTAAGACCCCCACCACTCCCTCCATCCTCCAAACTATGGGGAACGGTCATGTTGATGACTTCACGCCTTCTTGTTAGGTCACCTTGTCACGTCATCTGTGACATCTGTGACACTTGAAAAAAACTTTGAGATTCTTAGTTCACACGTTTTGATCAAAAAATGATTAAGCCACCCACGGCTTACAACGTGATCTCAGGTCGGGTGGTCCTACGCTATCTTTACCTCTCAATAGAGCCAAATTCAGACTTCTCATTGGGTCAACCGACCTCCATTATCCAGAGAGAAAAAAATTAAAAAACACCAACCTTGCAAGCTGCATCCATATAACAGCCTGTGAAAGTGGGTGGGGTGCAAGTGACCAAAATGGAGGCACTCCTTCCTCCCTATATAGATTAAAAGCAATATATGCCAAATACAACGTATAGTTCTGCACAAAGAAACATTTCTGAAAAATACACTGTGAACCTGAGTGCCACTGGCAGGGTTGCGGCACATATATATATATATATATATATATACACATGCACACCATTACCAGTGGCACACCACTGCTAAAAGGGCAATACATTACATGGAAAACCCTAAAGAAGCATTTATGCTATCTATCATACATGTGACACTTAGGGCAAGATGCTGACAAGGTGTAACCACACTGGTGGATTTCCAACAACCAAAAGTAACACAGAGAAGTGGAAAGATGAAATGTAAACGGCACTTGTACAGAGGATTCCTCAGAGGCGTAGTGACAACAACAGCACTCCCTTTATTGAAAAACTATTAAAATAGCATATAAAATCAACCAAGGTGAAACAGTTTACGCGTTTCGGGCTCAGCAAATGGCCCTTATTCGTGACGAATGCCGGGACCATTTACATTTCATCTACAGCGTGGACATCTACAGCCAGGTGTCAGTCTCTACGAGCACCGCTTTGCGGAGAGGAGAGAGGCTTTCCCCTTTAGCCTGAATGTCCATTGTTTAGGACGGGCGGACCACACAGCCCAGGATACCGGTGAGCGCCGCTTTTTCTTTCTCTTTTGTATAACACAGAGAAGTACCAGTCAAGGGTGTAGCTATAGCGGGTGCAGAGGTAACAGTCATTACTGGGCCCTGGAGCCTAAGGCTCCAAATGCTACTCTTCCACATTAAGAGGACAATAGTATTATAAAAGACACACGGTAGTAGGAGCCCCCTTTATTAATTTTTACATTGGGGCTCCAGCAGGGGCGCAGCTATAGGGGAGGCAGAGGTAGCAGTTGATACCGGGCCCTGCAGCCTGATGGGGCCAAAAAGTCCTCCTGCCACATAAGGAGATATCAGCATTAAGTGGCACATGGCAGCTGGGGGGCCCAATTTACTTTTTGCCCTATTGCCCCGGAACTTCAAGTTAAACCTCTGGGCCCGAGAGATTTTAGTTACACCTCTGACACCAGCAGTCACATGAAAAGGGAACTCAGCCATATCAATCAACGGACTCACTACTAGGTGACTTAGCAAACAGACATCAGGTGCATGAACACAGGTGCAGGGTTTGGTGGAGATTTGAAAGTGGTACACGCCAAGAACAAGAGCGTTAGCACATTCATTGTTCATGCCTATCTGTCCGTTCTGTACCTCATAACTCCCCTTAGGACTGCCCTTAAAACCAGACCCTTTATTATTATTATTATTTATTTTAGAGCGCCCTTGGTTCCAGAGCGCTGTACATTCAGGTTTCATACATAACATAGGTCAAACAAGTACAAAGGTGACAAATGAATAACTAACAACTGGTACAGAGGAAGAGAGGTCCCTGCCTGTGAGGGCTTACACTCTAAAAGGAAGGTGGGAAGAGACAGATGGTGAGGGGCAGACATGGTTGTGGATAGTGTAGTGACAGCAAGGTTATTGTTGGTTATAGGCAATCCTGAATTGATGGGTTTTCAGGTTGCTTTTGAGGCTGGTGAGAGTGGGAGAGAGTCTGAGGTGTTGGGGCAGTGAGTTCCAGAGTGTGGGTGAAGCACGGGAGAAGTCTTGGAGACGGTTATGTGAGGAGCTGATAAGGGGAGAGCAGAGGAGAAGGTCCTGTGAGGAGCGGAGAGTGCGTGAGGTGAGGTATCTGGAAATTAGGGCAGAGATGTATGGAGGGGAGAGGTCATGGAGAGCCTTGTAGGTCAGGGTTACTAACTTGAACTGGATTCGCTGGGCAATGAGAAGCCAGTGAAGGAATTGGCAGAGGGGGATGGCAGAGGAGGAGATAGGTGGATAAGACGGGCAGCAGAGTTAAGGATGGATTGGAGGGGAGCGAGGGTGCTAGCTGGGAGGCCACAGAGAAGGATGTTGCAGTAGTCTAGGCGGGAGATGACGAGGGCATGGACCAGCATTTTTGTGCTTTCAGAGTTAAGGAATGAGCGGATACGGGAGATGTTTTTCAGGTGGAGGCGGCAGCAGAGGTGAGGGTTTGGATGTGCGGTTTGAAGGACACATTGGCCTGATGTAGCCCTAAAACCTTTTCCTCAAAAATGTCCCTAAGATACAACTGTTCTTAATTCTGTCCTAAAGCTCACATCATGACTGCAGCTAAAACCAGATTCTCTATCCCTGATTTAACCCTGATGTCTTTCCCTCAAAAATGTACCTAATCCTTTCCTAATGCTTTCCCTATGACTGCCTCTAAAAACTAGGCCCTCTATGCTTGATGTAACCCAACAACCTTTCCTTCAAAAAAGACACTAAGCTACAACTGTCCCTAATTCTTTCCTAAAGTTCACCCTATGACTTCCAATAACACTGACACCTCTATCCCTCATGTAACCCTTAGGCTTTATCTCCATGGCATAGAAAAGCATTTTTGGCGTTTTTAGGATTCTAAAACCATAGACTTTAATAGAAAAATGACCTGTAGTCTACACAGGTCGTTTTTCTCTCTTGGTCTTCTGGCGCCGGGGTATTATACAACATGTTGTATAATGCGCCAGCATTTTGAGTTTTGCAGTCAGTGTCCCATGCAATCAATTGAATGGGCAAACGGCAAAAAAATGACAACTGACTGTGGTTTTTGCGCAAAAAGTGACAAAACCCGTGGTCGTGCATTGGACATGGTTGTCATTCGGACTTTTTTGACGATGCCGTGTAGACATAGCCTTAAGCCTTTTGCTCAAAAAAAGTCCCTGAGCCACAACTGTCCCTAATCCTCTCCTAAAGCTCACCCTATGCCCACCCCTGAAACAGACTCTCTATCCCTGACATAAACCCTAAAGCCTGTCCCTAAACTACATTTGTCCATAATTATTTCCTAAAGCTTTCCCAATGATTGCACTCAACACCCAACTGCTATTCCTGATGTAACCCCAACACCTTTTCCTCAAATAGGTCCATAAACTACAACTGAACCCAATACAACAAGTATCTTTAAAAACCAGCAAGTCCCGGACAGGGCCTAACAAAAAAAACAAAAAAAAAAACAAAACAAATCTATAATTCTCAAAATCTACAAAGTCCAAAGCTCAACCAAACAAGACAAGAAACTATAAGAAATGACTTCTTCAGAGTGCCACAAGTGAATTGACAATAGACAGGACCGAGCAATCTAACACAGGCAAAATCCATTCTTCTATACTCTACACTGACTACCATATTTAGCTGAGCTTTATAGAGTCCTGAAGAACTAAGGTGTGCGGCCAGGTCAGCTGACATGCAAGGATACTGAGCAGTGGCCATATAACCATAACAAACTGAAAAAGACAACAACAGACATAACACAGAAACTTTGCTGATCTAGCTCTACTACTTCTGAATGGGGACTTCACCGCTGCAGGTGCTGATTGTCTGGTCTCGAGCCCCTGCTTAAATCACCGTTCAAAGCTATTCATCTCCGGACAGTGATGTAATGACAAGTAACCACTGCAGCCAATCATCCCCGCTCTTCCCAGATTAAAGCCTTCACTTGTACCGTTCTTAAAGAAAGTCTTCTTCAGGGAGGAAACCCATAAGACAATGTCAGTATCAGCTCCGTGAGAAGATCTGTGGAGGAATTACTGCATAATCCAAGTCACGTCATAGAAAATAGGTGAAGATTGACCTAAAGAGGTGTTTCCACCATACACTTAATGGGATAGTGATAGGATCTCAGGAACGGGCCCCTGAAACCCTCAGCTCAGTGCTGGTCAGGCATGTGTACGACCCTCCATTCTGTTCTATGGGAGTTCCTGGTATAGAGGAGCGCTGTGTTTTTCTGTACTTTTGAGGGCTTTTTCTCTAGATAGGAGCAATGCCCAGAGGTGGTACCTACACCTATCAAATTTTGATGATATATCCTATCTATATACCATCAAAGTGCTCCCAATAGATAGGTAGTGGGACCAATCAAGGCTCACTACCCCATAACAGCACATTCATGGTCTGCTTCTATTTTATGCATGGTATACATACATGATATTACAGTGTCGGCCCACCACAGGACAGGTACTATCATAGTGCAGGTGTGATTATAGGGCATCATAGGGTAGGTCCAGTCATAGAGCATGTATCCGCCTAGGGCAGGTATCATTTTAAGGCAGGTATCATCATACAGTAGGTGTAATCATAGGGCACTTATCATTATAGCGCAGGTGCCATCATAAGGCAGGTACTATCTTAAAGCAGGTATCCTCCTAGGGGAGGTACCATCAAAGGTAACATCATAGGGTAAATATCATCATAGGGCAGATACCATCATTGGGCAAGTAGTATCATTGAGAAAGTACCATTATAGAGCAGATAACATCATCTTATTTCCCAGCGAATCCAGTTCAAGTTACTAACCATGACCTACAAGGCTCTCCATAACCTCTCCCCTCCATACATCTCTGCCTTAATCTCCAGATTTCTCCCGTCACACAATCTCCGCTCCTCACAGGACCTTCTCCTCTGCTCTCCCCTTATCAGCTCCTCACATAATCGTCTCCATGATTTCTCTCGTGCTTCCCCCACACTCTGGAACTCACTGCCCCAACACATCAGACTCTCTGCCACTCTCAGCAGCTTCAAAAGCAACCTGAAAACCCATTTCTTCAGGCTTGCCTATAACCTACACTAACCTTGTTGTCACTACTTCCTCCACAAACATGTCCGCCCCTCACCTTCTGTCTCTTCTCACCTTCCTTGGAGAGTGTAAGCCCTCACAGGCAGGGACCTCTCTCCTTCTGCACCAGCTGTTAGTTATTAGTTTGTCACCTTTGTACTTGTTTGACCTATGTTATGTACGAAACCCGAATGTACAGAGCTCTGGAACCGAGAGCGCTCTAAAATAAATAATAATAATAATAATAATAATAGCATCACTGGACAGGTAATATCATTGAGAAGGTACCATCATAAGCAGGTACCATAAAAGAGGAGATAACATCACAGGGCAGGTACTATCATAGGGTTAATACCATCATAGGGAAGGTACTATCATAGGCACTTAACATCTTAGGGCAGGAACTATCATAGAGCAGGTATCATCATAGGGCAGGTACTATCATAGAGCAGGTACTATCATAGGGCAGGTACTATCATAGGTCAGGTACTATCATAGAGCAGGTACTTTCATAGGGCAGGTACTATCATAGGGCAGGTACAATCTTAGGGCAGGTACTATCATAGGGCAGGTACTATCATAGGGCAGGTACTATCATAGGGCAGGTACTATCATAGGGCAGGTATCATCATAGGGCAGGTACTATCATAGGGCAGGTACTATCATAGGGCAGGTACTATCATAGGGCAGGTACTATCATAGGGCAGGTACTATCATAGAGCAGGTACTTTCATAGAGCAGGTACTATCATAGGGCAGGTACAATCTTAGGGCAGGTACTATCATAGGGCAGGTATCATCATAGGGCAGGTATCATCATAGGGCAGGTACTATCATAGAGCAGGTACTATCATAAGGCAGGTATCATCATAGGGCAGGTACTATCATAGGGCAGGTACTATCATAGGGCAGGTACTATCATAGAGCAGGTACTATCATAGGGCAGGTACTATCATAGGGCAGGTACTATCATAGAGCAGGTACTTTCATAGAGCAGGTATCATCATAGGGCAGGTATCATCATAGGGCAGGTACTATCATAGGGCAGGTATCATCATAGGGCAGGTACTATCATAGGGCAGGTATCATCATAGGGCAGGAATCATCATAGGGCAGGTACTATCATAGGCAGGTACTATCATAGGGCAGGTATCATCTTAGGGCAGGTACTATAATAGGTCAGGTACTATCATAGGGCAGGTACTATCATAGGGCAGGTGTCATCTTAGGGCAGGTACTATCATAGGGCAGGTACTATCATAGGGCAGGTATCATCATAGGGCAGGTACTATCATAGGCAGGTATCATCATAGGGCAGGTACTATCATAGGGCAGGTACTATCAAAGGGCAGGTATCATCATAGGGCAGGTACTATCATAGGGCAGGTACTATCAAAGGGCAGGTATCATCTTAGGGCAGGTGCTATCATAGGTCAGGTACTATCATAGGGCAGGTACTATCATAGGGCAGGTACCATCTTAGGGCAGGTACTATCATAGGGCAGGTACTATCAGATGGCAGGTTAGATCATAGGGCAGGTATCATCATAGGGCAGGTGCTATCATAGGTCAGGTACTATCATAGGGCAGGTACATCTTAGGGCAGTGTACCTATCATATAGGGCAGGTACTACCTTTTTTTATCATAGGGCAGGTACTATCATAGGGCAGGTACCATCTTAGGGCAGGTACTATCATAGGTCAGGTACTATCATAGGGCAGGTACTATCATAGGGCAGGTGTCATCTTAGGGCAGGTACTATCATAGGGCAGGTACTATAATAGGCCAGGTGTCATCTGAGGGCAGGTACTATCATAGGGCAGGTACTATCATAGGGCAGGTGTCATCTTAGGGCAGGTTTCATCTTAGGGCAGATAGGACCTCTTCTATCAGTACTATTTCCAACATGGCAGACATGTTGCTATGATTCTGGCTCCCTTCTAGTAATAGAGACATCACACCCTCCCTCCCGTTTGCCGCAGGTCCCCAGCACAGGTGAGGATTAATGGAAAGCAGAAGTTCAGTAACAATGTGATCAGGAGGCTCCTCGGCCGTGCACAACATCAGGTTGTGGTCTCCTTAGATAAGAGAGTGCAATGATTTCACAGAGGAGATGATAGAATCATCCAGAGATATTTGCCAAATAGTCAGCGACCGCTCGGAGAGTGAGTCTATTACATGTCCTATCTTCTCTCCCCTCAGTGTAAACAGTTCAGCAGCTGAAAAGATGGAAGGAATGATGAAGGGACATTAAACGAATATACTGATCTCATTTCTATTTAACCCACCCTCCCCCCAAGTCTGTACAGAGGTCGCCGTGTGCACTGGGGAGAGGTCATGCTGTGACAGAAGAGAACCTTCTCCAAACTGTTACCACAAATGCTGCAACATAAAGCAGGGTGCTGTTTTATCTGGATAAAAAGGTCACTGCCCCGGACCAGACCTGCTCTTGCCAGCAAACACGAACACTGGCGATTTTTTTTAACTGTATGCGCATCCTCTAGACACACATAAAGTTCAAAGCAGCTCTCTGTCATCATAGTAATCAAGACCAAAAATAAAAGGAAGGGATCAGCTCAGAGCACAGATGTCACCTGTGAGTCACTGGCTGTAATTGCACTGTAATCAGTTTTGTGTGTGCAGAGAAGATGCCACCTGTGAGTCACTGGCTGTAACTGCACTGTTATCACTTATATGGTGTGCAGAGAAGATGCCACCTGTGAGTCACTGGCTGTAACTGCACTGTTATCACTTACATGGTCTGCAGAGAAGATGTCACTTGTGAGTCACTGGCTGTAACTGCACTGTTATCACTTATATGGTCTGCAGAGATGTCACTGTGAGTCACTGGCTGTAACTGCACTGTTATCACTTATATGGTTGCAGAGATGTCACTGTGAGTCAATGGCTGTAGCTGCACTGTTATCACTTACATGGTCTGCAGAGAAGATGTCACTTGTGAGTCACTGGCTGTAACTGCACTTTATCACTTATATGGTTGCGAAAGAGTCACTGTAAAGTCACGGGCGTAACTGACTGTTATCATTATATGGTTGAAAGAGATGTCACTGTGAGTCACTGGCTGTAACTGCACTGTTATCACTTATATAGTCTGCAGAGATGTCAGTGTGAGTCAATGGCTGTAACTGCACTGTTATCACTTATATGGTGTGCAGAGAAGATGTCACCTGTGATTCACTGGCTGTAACTGCACTGTTATAAATTATATGGTCTGCAGAGATGTCACTGTGAGTCAATGGCTGTAGCTGCACTGTTATAAACTTAAGGGTTGCAGAGAATGTTTCGCTGTGATTAAAGGCTGTAACTGCACTGTTATAAATTATATGGTCTGCAGAGATGTCACTGTGAGTCAATGGCTGTAGCTGCACTGTTATCACTTACATGGTCTGCAGAGCAGATGTCAGCTGTGAGTCACTGACTATAACTGCACTGTTATCACTTATATAGTGTGCAGAGAAGATGACAGCTGTGAGTGACTGGCTTTAACTGCACTATAACCACTTATATACCTGCAGAGAAGACATAACTGACCATAACTGCTCTGTATCACTTGGCATTGTGCATGCTGATCTCAGGCTTGTGTGCATTTCCTCCAGAGTCCAGTGATGATGGGCTTTATACCTCTCCAGCAGACACCTGGCATTGTGCATGCTGATCTGAGGTTTGTGTGTGGCTGCTCCAGAGTCCAGTGATAACGGCTCTACATCCTTCCAGCAGACACCTGGCATTGTGCATGCTGATCTCGGGTCAGGCTTGTGTGTGGCTGTTCCAGAATCCAGTGATGACGTGCTTTACACCTTCCAGCAGACACCTGGCATTGTGCATGCTGATCTCGGGTCAGGCTTGTGTGTGGCTGTTCCAGAATCCAGTGATGACGTGCTTTACACCTTCCAGCAGACACCTGGCATTGTGCATGCTGATCTCAGGCTTGTGTACAGCTGCTCCAGAGTCCAGTGATAACAGCTTTACACCTTACAGCAGACACCTGGCATTGTGCATGCTGATCTCAGGCTTGTGTACGGGCCGTTCCAGGAGGTTTTCATCCGAATGATGTGATGCGTGCTTTAACTTCCAGTCCAAGACCCCCTTTGGCATATTGTGCACGGTGATCTCAGGCTTGTGTGCAGCTGCCCTAGAGTCTAGTAAGGACATGCTGCACAATAACCAATCCCTCCCTGTAATTGTGTAGCTGTTCCTCCATCTTCGTTGTGATGAAGTTTCGGCTCTGTCCCCTCGGATCATTCTTCTTCTTTTTGTGGAGTCTGGTAATTTATTCCTTCCTCGCTGCTGTATACCCCCGGCTGCGGGGAGTGACACTGGTGGCCGCGCGTCTCCCTCCATCCCAAGCTTTTCACACTCCTCATAAGTAGAGGTTTTATTCGTGCTCCTTCTGACTGTGAACGCATCTTCCCGAGGCTCCATGCCAAACACAATTATAACTGCAATGGACAAGGGGCCTGAGTGGATGTGACTGGTGGACGCTCCAGATGGGCTTCACAATGGGACCTTCTGCCAAGACCACACTGAGGGTTAAACGCACAATGAATGGGGATTGTGGCTGAGGAGGGGGATCTATCGCCCCAGTGTACACACAGTCCTGCTGATATACCGTCCATCATCATCCCCTATATCCAGGTCACACCCAATGGATAATACACGAGAATCTTGGGGTCCATATTACTCTCTTTACTACTTATTACCTCTCAATCCCTGCAGGGTCAGACGGGTACCAGAAGACCCTCCAGTGGCCTTAGCTCCGGCACACTTATGGAACCATAATATGTATCACAGGACAACCTCATTTGGAGCTGACATCAGTACAATTCACCAGAAATCCTATTATAATTGGTATGTGCAAGGATTACTATAGTAGACCAACAAAAACTACTGGTAAAGTGGGTCTGTCCTGTGTAGATAGTGGGTGGGTCCGGGTGGACCCTAAATCCGGCGTCCGTGGTTGTAGATGTGTACAGTGGCCCTTCCCTGTTTTGTGGACCAGCAGTGAATGGGTTGGAGGCTGTAAGGAGGTTTCTGTTTGTCCTGGGGTTCCTTTCGAGGATGTATGTGTATAGAGTTTGCTGTGGTCAGATGAAGAATGGGCTTGTGGTAGCCTATGGCCACAGCTCATATGGGTTAAGATTCTTTGGAACTATGGAATTATCTGCTCGTGTGTGAGTACCCTCAGCACTCGCAGTATGAAGGACCATTAGATTCAAAACCAAGGGTTCAGGCTCCAGCCATTCTCTGAAGACTCTGGCTGGCTGGGGGACCTGTCCGGGGAGCTCTAGTTCTTCTGTTGAGTCTGTTTCCTCACCCTCTACCCATCACCTAGAGCTCTAGACCTCCTGCCAGGCTTTCCCTGTCTCCTCTAGGTTGGATTGGGCTCAGGTTGAGGACCACTTATCCAAATCAAGTAGCCGGTGCTTCATTATCTGGTCCAGGGATCCTGTTTCCACATGTGTAGGTCCCTGTGGTGTGATCAATAAAAGTAATGTCAGCTTCGGGGATTTTCTCCTTCCTCTGGCTGTAAATGTCAGGTAGCAGATCTGTACCTTCAGTCATTGCAAGCTTTACCCTACAGACTTTCATAGGTACCTGTCCTGGCCACAGGCACTTATCCTGGGGTCACCTGTCCTGCCCACAAGCCCTCTTCCTGTGGGGGCACCTGTCCTGTGAGGGCACCTGTACCGGTTATAGGCATCTGTCCTGGGGTCACCTGTCCTGCCCACAAGCCCTCATCCTGTGGGTACACCTGTCTCAGCTATAAGCAGCTTTCCTGGTGGCACCTGTCTTGTGGAGACCTCAGCTGAAACCCCCCAATCTCTCTCTTTCCTTAATCCATGTGGGGTTACTAGTGCTGAGCAGCCTTTCTTTGTAGCTATTGAGACCCTTCCTCTGGAGCCTCATCAGCAGCCCCCTCCTCCACAGGTTGTATCATTGAGCAGCCAGATATTTTTGGCACCCAATGGGGGTCAGTCGGTGCAGAGGGTGTGAAAAAGAGCAATGTCAGATGCCCCCAGATAATTTGTACAAACAGCAGAGGCATGGTGATGGGGCTGCTCTGCTCTGACGACTTATCCTGGGAGTGGTGTCACTGATGAAATCCGAGCAGTAAGTTATACATAAAAGTAAAATCCACCTATAACGTCAACCAACCTTCATTAGAGTCCTCACCTGGACCGGCCCCATCGATTGGACCATTCTTACCCCTCAGTCGGCCACAGACTTTGCCCTCTGTGGTTTGTCATTGGACTGGTGACATCTGGGCTCATCTACAACTGACTGTCCCAATGTTTCCTCAATTGATTGATGCCCTCATTGCCGTGGGGGCCGTCCAGGCGCTCACTGTCCCATGGGTTAGATATTCGTTGGTTGATGCCATAAGTGGGATTTTGCATTCATTTGGTGGAGTGATGCTCCAGCCTCTTCCACGCTCCGGGTGACGGCGATATAACTTGTACTCGCTCATTAGTTTTAGTTTAGTTTTGCGTCTCGATGGTTTTTATTCTTATCTAAGTGAAATCCTCCTTCAGACCCGGAGGCTTCAAGGAATTAAGGCTGCAAATCTATCTTGTTTCTTGTCGGCCAAGAAGACACTTCCTGAGGCCGGGATTTACTTTGTGGAGACCCCAGAAGTTTTGGACTTTGCGTCACAATTCGTGTCTCCTCCTCGGCTCCTCATGGATTTGGTCATGTACCCGAGGCTGTAAAGATCACTCCGTACACTTCACACCACATAGACATCCTGCCAATGGGCTTCAGAAGGGCAGCAATCCTGTCAGGGGCCCTGATCAAATGTTTTAAAAAGGGGCCCAGTGATAGGGTGCAACAGGAGACTGTGGACAGTTTTGGGCACCAATGCACAGGAAAGACAACGTAGAGGTTGAAGAAGTTCAAAGGCGGCAACAAAAATAATAAAAGGACTGGGTGGACTACAGTACCCAGAAAGATTAGCAAGGTAAGGGTTATTTAGATTAGAGAAAAGACGGCTTCGGGGGGACAGAATAAATATATCATGGGTTAATATAGAGATCTAACTACTACTTTAGTACAAAGGCCGGGTGTTTCAGGGAACAAGCTGCACAAAGATCGTCAGAGGAAATTCCCCTCTGCAATCCCTAATGAAATAAAAAGTGTATATATAATAATATAATATAATATATATTTAATAATTTTATAAAAAAGCTCGCGCTCTTTCGCTGTAAAAGGGTGCCAACAAAATCAAAAAGCATTCCCAAAAATAATCAAATTCCAAAATATCAACCCCATCAAATATAAAAAACAGTGAAAACACACCTGAATAGTGCAACCACTCCCCAGGATTCTCACAATGAACGCCGGCCGCCAAAGGGAAAAGTGGGGGATTTGTCAGAAATTTTAAAAAAAAAAACAAAAAATGTGGTGTGTTCACCGTTACGCCCCCCCCTGATGAAGGAATCGTTATTTTTAAAAAGGTAGGTCTTTTGTGCCTGCTCGGTTTCGTTAGCCAGCCTTATGACCACTTAGTCTGTTAGCCTGTATGTGTGGATTTCCCCCCGCCTGCCGGGCCGGGGGCGTACAGCGGTGAACACCCACACTGTTTTTATTTTTTTATATATTATTTCTGACAAAAACCCCAACTGAAAATTTAAGTGGCAGAAACCTGGGTTAGTGCGAGGTTCCCGGGTATTGGAGCATCCAGTGAGAATTCGGGGAAGGTTGCAATTCAGGTGGTTTTACAAAGTTTTATACTTTTGCAGGGGGTTGCATATTTGTTTGATTATTTGGGGACGCTTGTGATTAAGTTGGGCACCCTTTTACAGGAAAAAAGGCGCAAACGTCTTTTTTATTATAAACCCCTTTTTAATTAGAGTCTCTCCCAAGACCTATTTTACCCCGGGCTGTATCCAAAAAAAAGGGGGGAACCCCCTACATTAAGGAAAGAAGGGTTTCTACAAAAATAGAAAGTGATCAGGATTCGGGGGAAGGGGTTTGGACATTTTTTTGTAAAAATAAACAAGTTTTTGGCCCCCGGGATTTCTGGAGAAGGGTTGGATACAATTTTCTAGATGTAATAATATAACAAATTATAGTGACCAGGATTCTGGAGAAGGGTCTGGAGACATTTCTAGATGTAATAATACAAAAAGTTACAGTGACTGGAATTCTGGAGAATGGTCTGGATACATTTCTAGATGTAATAATAGAACAAGTTATAGTGACCAGGATTCTGGAGAAGGGTCTGGAGACATTTCTAGATGTAATAATAGAACAAGTTATAGTGACTGGGATTCTGGAGAAGAGTCTGGATACATTTCTAGATGTAATAATATAACAAGTTCTAGTGACTGGGATTCTGGAGTAGGGTCTGGATACATTTCTAAATGTAATATTATAACAAGTTCTAGTGACCAGGATTCTGGAAAGGGCCTGGATACATTTCTAGCTGTAATAATATAACAAGTTATAGTGACCGGGATTGTGGAGAAGGGTCTGGATACATTTCTAGATGTAATAATATAACAAGTTATAGTGACCAGGATTCTGGAGAAGGGTCTGGAGACATTTCTAGATGTAATAATAGAACAAGTTATATTGACCAGGATTCTGGAGAAGGGTCTGGATACATTTCTAGATGTAATAAAATAACAAGTTCTAGTGACCAGGATTCTGGAGAAGGGTCTGGATACATTTCTAGATGTAATAATAACAAGTTCTAGTGACCAGGATTCTGGAGAAGGGTCTGGATACATTTCTAGATGTAATCATAGAACACGTTATAGTCACTGGGATTCTGGAGAAGGGTCTGTATACATTTCTAGATGTAATAATAGAACAAGTTCTAGTGACCAGGATTCTGGAGAAGGGTCTGGATACATTTCTAGATGTTATAATATAACAAGTTACAATGATCAGGCTTCTGGAGAAGCGTCTGGATACATTTCTAGATGTAATAATATAACAAGTTATAGTGACCAGGAGTCTGGAGAAGGGTTTGGATACATTTCTAGATGTAATAATAGAACAAGTTATAGTGACCAGGATTCTGGAGAAGGGTCTGGATACATTTCTAGATGTAATAATAGGACAAGTTATAGTGACCGGGATTGTGGAGAAGGGTCTGGATACATTTCTAGATGTAATAATATAACAAGTTATAGTGACCAGGATTCTGGAGAAGGGTCTGGATACATTTCTAGATGTAATAATATAAAAAGTTACAGCGACCGAGATTCTGGAGAAGGGCCTAGATACATTTCTAGATGTAATAATATAACAAGTTATAGTGACCGGGATTGTGGAGAAGGGTCTGGATACATTTCTAGATGTAATAATATAACAAGTTCTAGTGACCAGGATTCTGGAGAAGGGTCTGGATACATTTCTAGAAGTAATAATATAACAAGTTCTAGTGACCAGGATTCTGGAGAAGGGTCTGGATACATTTCTAGATGTAATAATATAACAAGTTATAGTGACCGGGATTGTGGAGAAGGGTCTGGATACATTTCTAGATGTAATAATAGAACAAGTTATAGTGACCAGGATTCTGGAGAAGGGTTTGGATACATTTCTAGATGTAATAATAAGAGGGGTCGCTGATCCAGGGAATTATTCTGATGCCAGATTGGAGTCAGGAAGGAAGTTTTTCCCTAAAATGAGGACAATTGGTTTCTAGCTCATGGGGGGTTTTGCCTTCCTCTCGATCAACACTATAGGATAATAGACTGAGCCGTATACTGAGACGAGTTGGGGATGGAGGAGAGGGTTTACCAGCCTAGGAAACGATGTTGCAATACAAATATCTATGTGACTATGAATCTATGTAACTACAGAACTGTGTATGTATGTTTCTGTGTATGTAACTATGCACGATAGAAGCTGGTAATGGGTGGGCGCCCCATGCTCCAGTTCTAATGGGATCTGAACTTACTTTTGGCGGCCCTGACTCCTGCCCATCTTTCCTCGTCACCTCCAGCTCAGGTTGAGGAACCCTGTCGAAATCTGAATTTTTACCTAGTCAGTCACCGGGGGGCTCATCATCTGATTCAGGGATCACCGTTTAGTGTCTGCAGAACTAGAACCTGAATGTTTCCTCGGATCGTGTTTGCCATTTTTTTCCATAAAGCGCCAATCTCAAGATGAACGTTGGGATATGTAACCAGGGTTGGATGGTCTGAGGAGAATGAAACCCGGGGGTCTGGATTTATTGAGGAGGACATGTAACCTGGGGTCTGCAGGGATTGAGGAGGACATGTAACCTGGGTCTGCACGGATCTGAGAGGCATGTAACCCGGGGCTGGTTTTTATCTGAAGGAAGTAACCCGGGGTCGGATTTATCTGGGGAGACATGTAACCTGGGTCTCACGGATCTGAGGGGGCATGTAACCGGGGTCGATGGATCTGGGGAGGACATGTCCCCCGGGGTCGGGATGGATCTAGGGGACATGAAACCGGGGTCGGACGGATTGGGGGGACTTTAAACCCGGGTCTGGATTTATCTGAGGAGGACATGTAACCTGGGTCTCACGGACGAGGGGACATGTAATTTTGGGTCGCAGGTCGGGGAAACATGAAACCCGGGGGTCGGGATTTATCTGGAGGACATGAAACCCGGGGGTTGGTGGATTGAGGACATGTAACCGGGGTCTGGAAGGATCTGGGGGGACAGTAACCGGTCTGGTAAATTGAGGGACATGTAACCGAGGTCTGGTGGATCTAAGGAGGACATGTAACCGGGTCGGGAAAGGGATCTGAGGAGGAATGAAACCCGGGGGTTGGGCGGCCGGGAGGACATGAAACCCGGGGGGTTTCTGGATGGATCTGAGGGGGACATGTAACCGAGGTCTGGATGGATAAAAAGGGGACATGTAACCGGGGTCTGGAGGATTGAGGAGGACATGAAACCGGGGTCGGGAGAATCTGAGGGGACATGTAACCGGGGTTTGGGATGGATCGAGGGGGGACATGTAACCGGAGTCTAGTGGATCTAGGGGGACATTAACCGGGGTCGGAAGGATCTGAGGAGGAATGTAACCCGGGGGTCTGGAGGGATCTGAGGACTGTAACCGGGGTCGCACGGTTGAGGGGGACATGAAACCGGGGGTTGGATGGATCTGGGAGGACATGTAACCCGGGGGTCTGAAGGGTTGAGGGGAATGAAACCCGGGGTCTGGATGGATCTGAGGACATGTAACCGGGGTCTGGCGGTCGAGGAGGACATGAAAACCCCCGGGGTTTGGGTTTTGGATCTGAGGAATGAAACCGGGTCGGGAGGGATCTGAGGGGGACATGAAACCCCGGGGTCTGGAGGGATTGAGGCATGAAACCCGGGGTCTGGAGGGATTGAGGAGGACATGAACCGGGGGGCTGGATGGATCGAGGAGGAATGAAACCCGGGGTGGATTTTTATCTGAGGGGACATGTAACCAGGGTCGGTTTTATCTGAGGAGGACATGTAACCGGGGCTCAGGGACGAGGAGGACATGAAACCCGGGGTTGGATGGATCTGAGGGGGACATGTAACCGCGGTCTGGTTGGATTGGGGGGGCATGTAACCGGGGGTTGGATTTATCGGGGGACATGTAACCGGGGTCTGGTTTATTGAGGAGGACATGTAACGGGTCTGGAGGATCTGAGGACTGTAACCGGGGGTCTGGGACGGATCTGGGAGGACATTAACGGGGGGCCCGGGAGGATCGAGGAGGACATGTAACCGGGTTGCACGATCTAGGAAAAGGGAAAAAGGGGTCTGGATGGATCTGCGGACATGAAACCCGGGGGTTGGTTGGATCGAGGGGGACAGTAACCGGGTCGGGATGGATCTAGGAGGCATGAAACCGAGGTCTGGACGGATCTGAGGACATGTAACCATGGGTCTGGATGGACTGAGGGGGACATGTAACCGGGGTCTGGATGGATCTGAGGGGGACATGAAACCCGGGGGTTTCTGGATGGATCAAGGTATGTAACCGGGGTCTGGATGGATCTGAGGACATGTAACCGCCGTCTGGATGGATCTGAGGACATGTAACCGGGGTCTGGATGGATCAGGGGGACATGTAACCGGGGTTGGAGGATCGAGGAGGACATGAAACCCCGGGGGTCTGGATGGATTGAGGACGAACCGGGGTCGGATGGTCTGGGGAGGACATGTAACCGGGGTCTGGACGGATCGAGGACTTTAACCGGGGTCTGGGGAATCAGGAGGACAAGTAAGGGGGGGCTGGATGGATCGGGGGCATGTAACCGGGGACGGAGGATCTGAGGACATGAAACCCGGGGTCTGGATGGATTGGGGGGGACATGTAACCGGGGTCTGGACGGATCTGAGGAGGACATGAAACCCGGGGGTCTGGAGGGATTGAGGGGGACATTTAACCAGGGTCTGGAGGGTTTTGGGGGGAATGTAACCGGGTCTGGAGGGATCTGGGGGGGACATGAAACCCGGGGTCTGGACGGCTCTGATGGACATGAAAGGGGTCGGGATGGATTGGGACATGAAACCGGGGTCTGGATGGTTGAGGACATGTAACCGGGGTCTGGATGGATCTGAGGGGGACGGGAACCGGGCTGGAGGTTAGGAGGACATGAAACCCCGGGGTCGGGACGGATCTGAGGGGGACATGAAACCCGGGCTGGATGGATTGAGGGGACATGAAACCCGGGGGGTTGGACATCTGAGGAGGCTGAAAAACCCGGGGCCCGGAAGGATCTAGGAGGACAGAACCGAGGTCTGGAAGGACTGGGGAGGACATGAAAAGGGGCGTCGGGATGGATCTGAGGAGTACATGTAACCGGGTCTGGATGGATCTGGGGGGGGCGAAACCCGGGGCGGGATGGATCTGAGGGGACAGTAACCGGGGTCGGTGGATCTGAGGAGGTTGTAACCGGGTCGGGATATTGAGGGACATTAACCGGGGGGCTGGAGGGTTGGGGGACATTAATGGGGTCTGGATGGATCTGAGGGGAAGTAAAAAGGGTCTGGAGGGATCGGGGGGGGCATGAAACCCGGGGGTCTGGAGGATCGAGGAATGAAACCCGGGGCTGGATGGATTGGGACTTTAAACCGGGGTCAGGACGATCTGGGAAATGAACCCGGGGTCGGATGGATCGGGGGGGACAAGAAACCCGGGTCTGATGGATCGGGGGGACGTAACCGGGTCTGGTGGCTCTAAGGCATGAACCGGGGTCTGGATGGACTGGGGGAGGACTTTAAACCCGGGGGTCGGACGGCCTGGAAGGACATGAAACCGGAGTCTAGATGGTTGGGGGGACATAAAACCGGGGGTTTGGGATGGATCTGAGGACATGTAACCGGGGTCTGGATGATTGAGGCTGAAACCCCGGGGCTTTGGGGATCTGAGGGGGACATGTAACCGGGGTTGGATGGATCTAGGGACATGAAACCCCGGGGTCGGGAGGGTCTAGGGACTTAACCGGGGTCTGGATGGATCTAAGGAATGTAAGGGGGTCGGTGGATCTGAGGGGACATGTAACCGGGGGTCTGGAGGACTAGGGGGGACATTAACCGGGGTCGGGAGGTCTGAGGACATGTAACCGGGGTCTGGAGGGGATCTGGGACGTAACCGGGGTCTGGGCGATCTAGGGGACATGAAACCCGGGGTCGGGAGGGATCTGGACATGTAACCGGGGGTCTGGATGGACTGGGGGGGAAGACCCGCTCGGGGATGGATCTGAGGAGGCATGAAACCCCCGGGGTCTGGGGGATTGAGGGGACATGTAACCGGGGGTCGGGAAAAGGATCTGAGGGGGACATTAACCGGGGGGCTGGACCGATCTGAGGAGGACATGAAACCGGGGTTTGGGACCGACTGGGGGACATGAAACCGGGGTTGGGAAGATCTGGGGGGGTATTAACCAGGGGTCTGAGGATCGGGAGGAAAATTAACCGGGGTTGGGGACGGTTTTCTGGGGAGGACATTAACCGGGGGGATGGTTTGGGGGGACATGAATGGGGGTCTGGATGGATCGAGGGGACATGTAACCGGGTCTGGATGGTTTTAGGAAAAAAACCCGGGGGGCCCGGGATGGATCTGGGGGACATGAACCCGGGGGTCGGATGGCGAGGGGGAAAATGTAACCGGGGTCGGGAAGGATTGGGGGGGACATGAAACCCAGGTCTGGATGGATTGAGGAGGAATGTAACCGGGGTCGGAGGGTTTTGGGGGGGGACAAAAACCGGGGTTGGTGGATCGGGGGGAATGTAACCGGGGGTCTGGATGGATCTGAGGGGGACTTTAACCCCGGGGTCTGGATGGATCTGAGGACATGTAACCGGGGTCTGGACGGACTGGGGGGGCATGAAACCCGGGGGTCTGGATGGACTGGGAGGACATGAACCGGGGGTCGGGAGGATCTGAAGGAATGTAAGGGGGCCCTGGACGGATCTGAGACATGAAACCGGGCTGGACGGATCTGAGGGGGACATGAACCCGGGGTCTGGGGTCTGAGGGGGACATGTACCCGGCGTCTGGATGGATCTGAGGGGGACATGTAACCGGGGTCTGGATGGATCTGAGGGGGACATGTAACCGGGGGTCGGAGGGACGGGAGGACTTTTAAACCGCTTTGGGAAGGATCTGGGGGAGACATGTAACCGGGGTCGGAGGGATCTGAGGGGACAGTCCCGGGGGTTTGGATGGATCTGAGGGGAAATGTACCGGGTCTGGAGGGATTGAGGGGACATGTAACCGGGGTCGGATGGATCTGGGGAGGACATGAAACCCGGGGGTCGGGGCGGATCTGGGGGGGAAAAAACCGGGGTCTGGATGGATCTGAGGACATGTAACCGGGGTCTGGAAGGATCTGAGGGGGACATGTAACCGGGGTCTGGACGGCTTGGGAGGAAAATAACCGGGGCCCAGATGGATTGAGGGGGACATTAACGGGGTCTGGACGGATTGAGGGGGAATGAACCAGGTCTGGAGGATCTGAGGGCAGTAAGCGGGGTCTGGAGGGATCGAGGGGCATTTTAACCGGGGCCTGATGGATCGAGGGGGAATGAAACCCGGGGGGTCCGGATGGATCTGAGGAGGAAATGTAACCGGGGTCGGACGGATCTGGGGGGGACATTTAACCAGGGTCTGGAGGATCAGGGGGGAATGTAAGGGGTCTGGTGGTTCGAGGGGGACAGTAACCGGGGTCTGGAGGTTTGAGGACATGTAACCGGGGTCGGGAGGGGATCTGAGGGGACTTTAACCGGGTTGATGGATCTGGGGGGGACATGTAACCCGGGGGTCTGGAGGGAAAGGGGGGGACATGAAACCCCGGGGTCGGGAGGGATTGAGGGGGAATGTCCCGGGGGTCCGGGGGGATCGAGGACTTTAACCGGGGTGGATGGATCTGAGGACAGTAACCGGGGTTTGGAGGGATCTGAGGAGGACATTAACCACGGTTGGATTTTTTTCGAGGGGGGACATGTAACCGGGGTCGGACACTGATACATGTAACCCCGGGGGTCTGGATGGTCTGAGGGGAATGTAACGGGGGTTTGGTGGTTTGAACATGTAACCGGGGTCTGGATGGATCTAGTAATGACCGGGGTCGGAGGATCAGGAGGACATGTAACCGGGGTCGGGACAGATCATACTGTATCCGGGGTCTGGATGGATCTGGGGGGGGACAGAACCGGGGTCGGGATGATCGAGGGGGATATCAAACCCGGGGGTCTGGATGGATCTGAGGAGGACATGAACCGGGTTCTGGATGGATCTGATGGGGGACAGAAAACCGGTCGGAGGGATCGAGCTAAACGGGGTCTGGACGGATCGGGGACAGTAACCGGGGTCTGGATGGATTGAGGGGACATGTAACCGGGGTCGGATGAATCTGAGGGGGACATGTAAACCGGGGTCTGGACGGTTCTGAGGGGACATGAAAACCGGGGGTCGGGACGGATCTGAGGACTTAACCGGGGTCTGGACGGTTGGGGGGGACAGTAACCGGGGTCTGGAGGGATCTGAGGGGGAATGTAACCGGGTCGGGACAGATCAGGGGGACTTTTCCGGGTCTGGATGGATTTTAGGGACATGAAAGGGGGGTCGGAGGGATCGAGGGGGGATGTAACCGGGGTTTGGAAGATCTGAGGGGGGACATTTACCTGGGCGGAAGATCTGAGGAGGCAGAAACCGGGTCGGGAGGGATGTGGGGAGGAATAAACCGGGGTCGGAAAGGATCTGAGGAGGACATGAAACCCGGGTCGGGGGTTTTTGGGGGGGACATAAAACCCGGGGGGTCTGGAGGGACTGAGGAGGCTGAAAACCGGGTCGGACGGATCTGAGGAGGACATGTAACAAGGGTCTATACGGTTCTGAGGGGGACATGTAACCGGGGTCTGGATGGATCTGAGGAGGACATGTAACCAGAGTCTATAAAGATCTGAGGAGGACATGTAACCGGGGTCTGGATGGATCTGAGGAGGACATGTAACCGGGGTCTGGATGGATCTGAGGGGGACATGTAACCGGGGTCTGGATGGATCTGAGGAGGACATGTAACCGGGGTCTGGATGGATCTGAGGAGGACATGTAACCGGGGTCTGGACGGATCTGAGGAGGACATGTAACCGGGGTCTGGACGGATCTGAGGAGGACATGTAACCGGGGTCTGGACGGATCTGAGGAGGACATGTAACCGGGGTCTGGAAGGATCTGAGGGGGACATGTAACCGGGGTCTGGACGGATCTGAGGAGGACATGTAACCGGGGTCTGGACGGATCTGAGGAGGACATGTAACCGGGGTCTGGATGGATCTGAGGAGGACATGTAACCGGGGTCTGGATGGATCTGAGGAGGACATGTAACCGGGGTCTGGATGGATCTGAGGAGGACATGTAACCGGGGTCTGGATGGATCTGAGGACATGTAACCGGGGTCTGGATGGATCTGAGGACATGTAACCGGGGTCTGGATGGATCTGAGGAGGACATGTAACCGGGGTCTGGACGGATCTGAGGGGGACATGTAACCGGGGTCTGGAAGGATCTGAGGGGGACATGTAACCGCATACATGCCAACTCTCCCGTTTTTTGGCGGGGGGTCCCGCTATTTGGGGTCCCCTCCCGCCCTCCCGGGGGAGTTGGCATTCCTCCCGCCGCCTGCAGGCGGCGGGGGTCCTTGAAATTACCGCGGCGCAAGAGTAGCGCTGGTGCGCTACTCTTGCGCCGCGGGACCGCTCCTACAGGCGGGTGAAGTGGCCGCAGCGGCCGCTCACCCGCCCGCGGTCTCACTGTGCGGGGAGGAGGCAGGAGGGATCGCTCCCTCCTCCCTCCTCTCCCTGTATGTACGGCGCCGGTGTGTGCGCCGTACATACAGGTCAACGGCGCAGGGGGAAGTGACGCGCGGCTGCAGGGGAGTGACGCGCGGCTGCTCTCACTTCCCCCTGCGCCGCTGAAGAGATCGGTCGGGAGCGGCCGCGCTGCAGGAGCCTGGTGAGGTGAGTGGATTTTATTATTTTATTTTTATTAGCTTTAGGGGGCTCTACCTGGCTAACAGAGAGGGCAACTACCTGGCAACAATGGGGGCATCACCTGGCAACAATGGGGGCACTACCTGGCAACAAAGGGGGCACTACCTGGCTAACAGATGGGGGCACTACCTGGCTAACAGAGGGGGTACTCCCTGGCAACAGAGGGGCACTCCCGGGCAACAATGGGGGCACTACCTGGCAACAAAGGGGCACTACCTGGCAACAAAGGGGCACTACCTGGCAAAACAGATGGGGGAAACTACCTGGCTAACAGAGGGGCACTACCTGGGCAACAGAGGGGCACTACTGGCTAAAAGGGGGGGCACTACCTGGCAACAATGGGGGCACTACCTGGCAACAAAGGGGGCACTACCTGGCTAACAGATGGGGACACTACCTGGCTAACAGATGGGGGCACTACCTGGCAACAGAGGGGGCACTACCTGGCAACAGAGGGGGCACTACCTGGCAACAATGGGGCACTACCTGGCTAACAGATGGGGGGCACTACCTGGCTAACAGATGGGGCACTCCCTGGCAACAGAGGGGCACTACCTTGCTAACAGATGGGGGCACTACCTGGCTAACAGATGGGGGCACTACCTGGCAACCGAGGGGGCACTACCTGGCAAACAATGGGGGCACTACCTGGCAACAAGGGGGGCACTACCTGGCAAACAATGGGGGCACTACCTGGCAACCAATGGGGGCACTACCAGGCAAAAAATTGGGCACTACCAGGATAAAAGAAGGGGCACAAACTGGCTAACAATGGGGCACTACTTGGCTAACGATGGGGGCACTACTTGGCAAACGATGGGGGCACTACTTGGCAAACAGATGGGGCACTACCTGGCTAACGAGGGGGGCACTACCTGGCTAAAAGATGGGGGCATACCTGGCTAAAAAGATGGGGGCCCTACCTGGCTAAAAGATGGGGGCACTACTTGGCTAAAAGATGGGGGCACTACTGGCAAACAATGGGGCACACCTGGCTAACAATGGGGGCACTACTTGGCTAACAATTGGGGCACCTACCTGGCTATCAAAGGGGGGCACCTACCTGGCTAACAAAGGGGGGCATCTACCGGTCTACAATTTGGGCTCGGCCTGGCTTCAGAGGGGGCGTCTACTTGGCTACAAGGGGCATCTCCCAGCCTGAAAGGGGGCACTACCTGGTTATGGGGCTACTACCTGGCTATAAGGGCATCTACCTGGCTTTTTTCCAAAGCCGTTATGCAGTTAGGTGGAGTGGGTGTGGCTTTTTGAAGGGGCGTGGCATACCGACAAGATGGGCGTGTCAATGCAAATTTTTGCCGCGGCGCGCTACGCGCGCCGCCCACTGGAATCTCCTGCTTTTTCATTTTCAAAAGTTGGCAACTATGTGTAACCGGGGTCTGGATGGATCTGAGGAGGAAATGTAACTGGGGTCTGGATGGATCTGAGGAGGACATGTAACCAGGGTCTGGATGGATCTGAGGGGGACATGTAACCGGGGTCTGGACGGTTCTGAGGGGGACATGTAACCGGGGTCTGGACGGATCTGAGGGGGACATGTAACCGGGGTCTGGATGGATCTGAGGAGGACATGTAACCGGGGTCTGGATGGATCTGAGGGGGACATGTAACCGGGGTCTGGATGGATCTGAGGACATGTAACCGGGGTCTGGATGGATCTGAGGAGGACATGTAACCGGGGTCTGGATGGATCTGAGGAGGACATGTAACCGGGGTCTGGATGGATCTGAGGGGGACATGTAACCGGGGTCTGGATGGATCTGAGGAGGACATGTAACCGGGGTCTGGATGGATCTGAGGGGGACATGTAACCGGGGTCTGGGCGGCGCTGAGGAGGACATGTAACCGGGGTCTGGGTGGATCTGATGGGGACATTTAACCGGGGTCTGGATGGAACTGAGGAGGACATGTAACCGGGGACGGAGGATCTAAGGAGGCATGGTAACCGGGGTCCCGGGTGTTGAGGGGTATGTAACCGGGTTGGATGGATCTGAGGGGACAGTAACCAGGGTCGGAAGGATCTGAGGGGAAATGTAACCGGGGGCGGATGGATCTGAGGGCATGTAACCGGGGGCGGATGGATCTGATGGGGACATGTACCCGGGGTCTGGACGGATCTGAGGACATGAAACCGGGGTCTGGACGGATCTGAGGACATGTAACCGGGGTCTGGATGGATCTGAGGAGGACATGTAACCGGGGTCTGGATTATCTAGGGGAATGTAACCAGGGTCTGGATTTTTTTAAAGGGGGACAAGTAACCGGGGTCTGCACGGATC